>JABUQX010070816.1:17500-40000 GCA_015478945.1 Trachelipus rathkii | reverse complement strand
TCTTCCGTTCCCTTTTCATCCAACATATATCCTAAATATTTAAACAGACACTTGTTCCAGCTTCTTACCATCTAACATAACTTCATACCGAGGAATGTCCTCACTCACAACCATAACCTTACTCTTATCTACTTTTATTTTCAAACCCCTCCTTTTACGCACCTTGCCAAACCTCTCCACCAATTCTATCAAACTCTCTTCAGATTCGACACACAAAACCAAATCATCCGCATATAACAGATAGGGCACCCTCCACTCTCTTCCATTCTCCGTCATTCTAACACCATCCCCTGCCACCCCCACCTCTAATTCTTTCATAACCCCATTTATGTACAAATTGAATAACCAAGGAGACAACACATCCCTGCCTCACTCTTCTATTAATATTAAACCAATCATTTTCGACTCTATTTATTCTTACACACGCTTTACTATCGTCATATATACTTTTGATTCCATTCAGAAGTTTACCACCAGCACATATATCACTAATACCTTCCATAGAGCTTCCCTATTAATCCTGTCATACTCCTGTTGCAAATCCATAAAACCTAAATACAATTATTCTTCTTCTCCCTCATTTTCTCAATCATTTGTTTAACTGTAAAGATTTGATCCACACATCCTCTACCACTTCTAAACTCACCTTGTTCTTCACCAATCAGTCCTTCAGTCACTCGACGCACTCTTTCGACCAAAATACCAGCATATATTTTCCATACAACGCTCAATAAACTAATTCCCCTATAATTCCTACAGTTACCCTTATCCCCCCCTTACCCTTATATAAGGGTATTATTACTGCTCTCCTCCAATCCCTCCCAACTATACCCTCCATAAACGCTTTGTGACACAACTTCCAAATCCAATCAATCACCATTTCGCCTCCGTTCTTGATCATTTCACCAGTAATTTCATCTATTTCTGCAGATTTACTATTCTTCAACTTTTTCACTCTATCCATTACCTTCTTACTAACGACCTCATCCCCAAAATACCTATCCCTTCTTGCACCATCAAAACCACACACATTCACTTTCACCTCTTCATTACTGCCAATGTTATGCAGATTTTCGTAATGTTCCCTCCACACTCCCCTCACATCCATTTCATCAGTTACGAAGCACCATCCCTATTCATTATTCTATTATCATATATATATATATATATCATATATATATATATATAAAGAGTATATGTATATATATATATAGTATATATATATATATATATATAAAGAAGATATATAGTATATATATATATATATATAGAGTAGAGTAGATATATATATATATATAAAGTATATATATATATTTCATTAAAACTTGCTGAAAATGTAAGCTTCAGAAATATATTAAAGAAAATCATAACGAAAACCACTTTATATTTTGAAATAAGGTCCACCATGATAAGCTCATAAAGTTTGAAAATAAGCTGCATGTGGCAAAGGTAAAATTAATTTTAATGTGAATATAAAATTTAAGACTTCACAACTTTTTCATGCATATTTTTTAATAATCACAGTTTCTCATAAAAATCTAACATGAGTTTTACTAAACGTTTTTCTAACATAAATACAAATTAAAATAAAATTGCATGCTTGTAAAAATTTTTTTTTGTGATTCCGTTGTTTTTATGTATTTATTTGATCGAAACATATTTTCGCCATATATATATATATATATATATATATATATATATGTTATATGTGTTATATATATATATATATATATATATATATATATATATATATATATATATATATATATATATATATATATATATATATCTTATATATATATATATATATATATATATATATATATTCTCAATTATGGAAAAAAAATTATGTAATGGAGTGAAATTTAGTGAAATTTGGAAGAATCTGTAGGGACATTCGGTCTATCACAACTGGTTACACTGATCAAGAATTACAAGGATTACAAGGATATTTGTGTCACTTTGATATTGCTATGTGTTTGAAATAAGTAAAGGAAATACATTTACTTTTTAAAAATATATACAAAGGATAAAAAGGTTTACCTAAAAAGAGAAATTAAAATTTATTAATCAACATTACCAAGTTAGGCCCAATGCAACTTGATCTACACTATTTTTCAAACTATCTAAAGGAGTTTTCGTTTTTGTTATTTTGTTCTTACACACGATATGAAATCCTTACACAGGTTTAACGCCAATTTCGTGTAAAATCGAACACGACGGCTTACGCGGTTTACTTTTGTTTACAATCAATTCGAATCAGCTGTTGTGATGGAGCCCGACGATTTGGAATAAGCAGAAATAAAAAATAACAAATAGATCATATTACAAATGAGAAATAATAAATCAACTATTGTGATAGAGACATGAAGTTCAACGATTTGGAAAAAATTAGATTTAAGCTGATTTTATTGAATGAAACATCATCAGGTGTTATAAATTCAAACGGGCCTACCACGTAGTGAAAACATTATTATTTGATTTCTTTACGAATATATTAAACAGGAAAAAAAATATGAATATACACACATAAATCTTTGGCACAATCTAATTATTTTTAAAATCATTATTAACAAAGCTTCCTTATCCATTATAAAAAAAAAAAAAAAAAATAATAATAATAATAATAATAATAATAATAATAATAATAATAATAATTTCCTGAGTGCTTCCTGCGGACATTTGTTTTGTTTTGTAATCAGGCCCTAAATTCGCTAAACACGGAAAATAGCAACCATACAGAATTAAGGAAATTGCTTTCGTTTGGTAAGCATTTCTTAAGATTTTGTGCTAAATTTGATAAAACGAATGCAAATTTACGTATTTCTTATTGTTTGTAAGCACAAATGCTAAAAACGAAAACTTAATTCACGGCCAAAACAAACCGGTAGCCTAACTGAGCATTCTATGATTTACGAGACAATCTTTACAATTTAACGAGAAGGTCTCTAGAATTGATTTAAGGTTTAACCCTATTTACAGACTCCATTTTGGTTATATTCAAGATTGGAAAATCCACAATAAATTATTTAAAAAACAATTCCAACCTCCAGTCTTAACAGATCCACTTTTTGAAGCCGATCGCACAAAATGATCCACTTTAAGACTTTAAGAAAAAATAATAGCCTAAATATGAAACAATCTAGATTGTGTATGAAATTACCTTATAACCAATATATATATATATATATATATATATATATATCACAGTATATGTTTATATCTATATTTATATATGAATAAACATATATATATATATATATATATATATATATATATATATATATATATATATATATATATATATATATATATATATATATATATATATATATATATATATTACCATTCTCACAATTACTGTTTTGTTTAGGATTTCACTAATTTCAAAGACTGACAAGCCGCAAGGCAAGAAACTCAAACAACACAACTTGATCATTTGGTGAATTTAAAGACACAAGCATGGCTTATTCTTATTAATATATTACTATTTAACGCACGATGTTACAAGTTTCCTACAAAAATAATTATTAGATCGTACTTAACGTGTTACAACGTGTATCGAGAGTTTTCTGTGGAAAAATTAGGAAACAGACATTCTGGCAACAATTAATAGATTAACGATTTTAATAGTTACTTTTGGCCTTTTGTAGTTTTGGGTATATGGCAACTAGATTCCAGAACAGTGAGAACACTCCTGCCTGCTATGAACAGTTTAATTAACGTGTCTGAGTGTCGCATATATATATATATATATATATATATTATTATATTATATATATATATATATATATATATATATATATATATATATATATATATATATATATATTAGTCCTATATATATATATATATATATATATATATATATATAAAGAGTATATATATATATATATATATATATATATATATATATATATATATATATATATACATATACATATACAGGTTCATATATATATTATATATATACATATTATTATTATTATTATTATATTATTTGCTATCTAATATTATTATACAAATATATATATATTATTATTACATATTATTTCAAATAAATTTCCATATACATAAAAATATATATATTATAATATACAGATACCTGAGAACGGTATTATTATGATTATGTACATGTTACATATATACATATATATACATATATATATATATTATTATATATATATTATATATATTATTATTATTACACATATATATATATATATTATATATATATATATTATATTATTATATTATTATATATTATTATATATATATATAATATATTATTATTATATATATAAAGATAGATATATAATAATTTTAAATATTACATATACATACAGATATATATATATATATATATATATATATATATATATATATATATCAGGGGCGTATACATAGGGTAGGTAGGGTAGGTAGCTCCTACCCAATATTTTTTAGTCTTTTTAATAAATAATTTAAATGGTAAAGTAAAATAAATTATTAGAATTTTATATGAAAATAAAAAAAAAATAATTTGTAAAATAAATTTAAAGAAAATCAACTACTTTAGTAATAAACAATTATAATAATTAAATTCATTTGGAAATTTCCCTTCCTACTCTGTTCCTAAGAGTAAATTGGAAAGCGGTGGGCGTACGGGTAGATCTTCATATTTCATATAAAATATATAGGAAAAGGCCAAGCGTCATACCTTGCTGTTGAGCGAAAAAATAAGCAAATTTCGCGAGTACGAAACTTTCGCTCACCCAGTGAAATCGTACGAAATAATTTGAAAAAAAGATTTTGAATCTCTCTCTCTCTCTCTCTCTCTCTATATATATATATATATATATATATATATAGTTATATATATAGTTATCTATCTTTCTTCTTTCTTTATATATTATTATTATTATATATTATTATATATATATATATATATATATTATATATATAATTTATATATATATATATATATTATACATATATATATATATATATATATATATATATATATATATATATATATATATATATAGTATATATATATATATATATATATATATATATATATATATATATATATATATATATATATATATATATATATACGGTATTTATATTTATTTAAATATATTATATATATATATATATATATATATATATATATAAATTTTACGACGAGCTGTCCCCTTGATATATGGTAGGTAGTATATATAGAGTATATATATATATATATATATATATATATATATATATATATATATATATATAGTATATATATATATATATATATATATATATATATATATATATATATAGGTGAAACTAAAGAAGTTACCTGCATGATATCTGAAACTAAGATAGGTACAAGAAAACTGATAAACATATATGGAATCAGCGTATGAAATTTGAATTAAAATTGGAAAAAAAAAAATTTATTTATTTATTTATTTTATATCTCCAAAACTACGATAGGTACAATAAAACTAATAACATATTTAGAATCAGTAAGCGTATGAAATACGTGTAATGAAAAAAGTTTGTTTTTTTTAACTAAAAAGCATACCCCCAGGGTAAACCGCAAAGATGCAAGAAATCGAGGTCTCTCGGCCTCCTGGGGGACGACGGAAATTCCCCCCTCCGGGAGGGTCTCCGGAACCCCCGCTCTTGTATCTGGGTGTCACGGGGGTTCCTCCGCCCCTTACGGGTATGGAAAACGTCCCCCTTCTGTCCCCCGTCGGCTTGAGTTCCATACAAATTGCATACGCTGATTCCATATATGTTATTACTTTTCTTGTTAGCTATCGTAGTTTTGAGATAAAAAAATAAAAAATAAAGTAAAAATTTTTTTTTTTTTCCAAATTTCATACGCCGATTCCATATATGTTATCAGTTTTCTTGTACCTATCTTAGTTTTCGAGATATCATGCGGGTAACTTTTTTAGTTTGGCCATATATATATATATATATATATATATATATATATATATATATATATATATATATATATTATATATATATATATATATATAGTATAAATATATATATACAAATTGATATATATATATATATATATGAGTTATATTTATATATATATATATATATATATATATATATATATATATATATATATATATATATATATATATATATATATATATATATATATATATATATATATATATATATATATATATATATATATATATAAAAATATATATATATATATATATATATATATATATATATATATATATATATATATATATATATATATAAATATATATATATATATATATATATATATATATATATATATATATATATATATATATATATATATATATATATATCATAATTTGCACAATTTATTTGATATTCGTAATTCGTAATGGCACAAGTTGAGGTGTACATACTATGGAATTGCAATCTAAAAATAATTTATAACAAATTTATGGTTCAGGTTGTTGATATCTTTGTTACAATTTAATATGGAGCTGAATATTGGAAAAATTTTGACATCACAGAAAAAAATTTGAGATTGCTTAAAAGACCTCAAAACTTTTAGATATTCCAGACATATTTTGGTAGTTTATTTGGTTTGTGATTACACGTTTTTTGGTATTGTAACATCACTTTGATTATCTAAATCTGGGAAATTCGTTTTTGCATAGCAGCCCTAAATTTCAAATTTTCAGAATAAATAAAACACCTTAGAAAAATTTCTAAGCAAAATTTTATTCCACCAACCAAAAGAACAATGCAGAACATAAAACCTATTTACCCATACCCTATATAAATCTTCAACACATTAAAAAAATATATACCAGAAAACATAACCATAATTTCTGCCAATAATATCATTTTTAAAAAAAAGTACTAAAACGCCCCAAAGCCCACAATAAAAACCTACCTTGCATCTACACAATTCCATGCACACAATGCAACGATAAATATATAGGAGAAACAACAGACTACAGTTGAAGAATATACCAACACAAACGCGCCCTACAAACAGACAATCAAAATTCCTCTCTCACACAACACCGCCAAACGAAAAATCATCAAATAAACCCCAACAACAGTAGCATTGTAAAATATATCAACAATAGCAATAAAAGAAAAATATCAGGCTTTTTCCATACATAAAATCCCAAACTATAATTTGGGCTCTGGAGACTACAAAATTGATAGCCTACAAAATAACAATGAAAAGTTCATCCTTCTATAGAAACCTGTTGGACAACCAATTACCAGATTAGCACATACAGGATGGAGAAGAAAAAAAATACACACGTTGCTCAGACCACCCGAAAGATGACCCGCGAAACAGGGAGCGAAAGCTTGTGTATATAAATAGTTTTATCTGTTTTCTTTTCAATGTTCTAATAAGTGTAATAAAATATAACTCTCAAAATAAAGGCTATAGGCAACCCAGGGTTAAATAGAAAAATAATAAATATAAATAAGCAAGCTTTGATAAATCAAGCTCTTTGTTAAATTTATCATATATACATATTATTATTATATATATTATATATATTATTATTATGCTATATATATATTATTGTTATATTATTATATATATTATTATATATATTATTATTATATATATTATATATTATATATATAATATAGATATTATTATTATTATATATTATGTACATATATATCAGGCATTTTCTCGGCCCCCTGGCCACCCTCCTTCAGAGCGGGCTACAATACTCGCGAAGATGGGCCCCTGCCGCCGCAGTCGGCCTCCAAAGATCGCTCAAATTTGTGATGCCCCAGATTTCTCTGGAATGATGATTAGTTGGACACTCTAGGAGGAAGTGAGACACAGTGTCCGGGGCCTGGTTACATTTTGTGTAGATATTTGACGATGGTCTGGTTGGGAGTTTAAACCTGTATTTGCAATATTGGCAGGTTTGGGTGGTGTCACATCTAGTTTGGCCAGTGATGAATGTACTGTTAGAGGAGGAGAGTCGAATTCGGATGTAATTACTGGTGGATGTGCCATATAGGTGATGCGTAATTTAGTGTTGGACGGATGTATTGTTTGTAGATGGTGATGGATATTTGTTTATTATTATTAATGTCCGTGCTAGCTACGTTTCTTAGTATGTTTAGTTTCCTATTTGATGATGTTGTTATGTTTTCAATGTGCTTGGTGAAAGTTAGGTGTGTGTCAGTGTTACCCCAAGAAATTTGGATGTTTTGTTTATTGGGATAGCTTTATTGTTTAAAAAGATTTGGAGGTTTGTAGTGCCAAGTTGGCGGTCTGTTGTGATTAGTGTTACGGATGATTTGTTAGGTGATGCAGACATTCTGTGTCAGTTAGCCAAGTTTGAATTTGGTTGATGTATTGCTGAGTCAGAAGAATTGTTTAGTTTCTGGTGTGTGGTGGTTATGGTGATGTTATCTTCGTAGGTTGTTATATTTGTCTGGAGTGTTTGTGGTTTTGGTAGGTCTGCTGTGAATAAGTTAAATAAGGTAGGAGATAGGATTACTCCTTGAGGTACCCCATTTTTTATATTTACTGTACGAGATTTCTTGTTCTTTATCTGTATTTGGGCTGTTCTCCCTGATAGGAAGTTGGGTAACCATTTCTTTAAATTAGTTGGGATGTTTGATTGTATTATTTTGTGGATTAGATTGTGTCTGTGGACTGTATCAAAGGCTTTGTTTATGTCGATTACTACAAGTAGTGTTTTGTGTGGGGGCCTGAAATTTAAGCTATTTATTATTGGTTGAATGGTGTTTGTGAGATCAGTTGTGGTTAAGTGGTTTTGCTGGAAACCGTGTTGGAATGTTTATTTGGGAATGCATGGTTTTATTACATTTAGGATGAGCTTTTCTAGAAGTTTACATAGAGTGGATACAGTGAGATTGGACGATAGGAGGAGGGGTTTGAGGGGTCTTTTCCTGGTTTTAGTTTTGGAGTAATAGTTGCTTTTTAGCAGATTTAGGGAATAAAATTTAGTTTAATGGAACAGTTGTATATGTGTGCTAAATGGGTTAGTGCGATGTTACCTAAGTGTTTAATGCATTGGTTCCCAAACTGGGGGTAAATTGCCACCAAGGGGTAATTTTTTAGTTTTTCGGGGCTAATGGAGGGGTGTGAAGAGACAAGAGAAAAAGTTTGAAAAAAAAGAAAAGAAGAAAAGTATGTGGCAACCCTGATCATTAAGTAGCAACAGTTTTCTAACTTCAATATTGACTTATGATAACAAAACACTAGTTACACGTTGTCATTTGTTAATATTTATCCAATTAAAACTCTCTCCACTTATACCACCTTAAACAATAAAGTGTCCAAAGAGCGCACCTTCTGACGCCTTTTTCGTCGTGGGTTTGTGAATTTACCTTCTGGTGTGTAAGGATCGGCCACAATTTGTGGTATGTCACAAAGTGTTGACAAATGAAAGCCTCAAGCCATCCAAACTCTCATCACACCTTCAGAATTGGCATCCAAACCTTCAAATTGACGATCAGGCTTATTTTTAGCGCCGGACTGTAGCAATGAAGAATATCCAGTTTGGCTCATCTGGAAATGAATCCCAAAGGCTTCAGGCTGCGGTCGAAGCATTCTACTATGTTGCATATAAAGTTACCGAACAGAAATGCCACACCATTGCGGAGAATCTGATTATGCCTTGTGCATACGAAATGGTAAGCAAGGTATGTGGGGAGGATCAAGCGAAGGAATTGAGTTCCTTATCTCTATCAAACAACACAATGCGCCGACGAATCGATGACATGACATCAGATATCCTGTCCCAAGTTACAACAGAGATCAAGGAAACTTCATATAGCAAATTCTCTTTGCAATTTGTGCTCCTCCAGTTGTGCTCCTCTCCTTGAGTTCGCCGTTACGTCCGCCAGGGCACAATCAAAAAAGAGTTCCTATTATGCGAGGATCTGCTGGCAACCACGAAGGAAGCAGATATCTTCAATATCATCAACAGTTTCTTTACCAAGAATGGATTGGATTGGAACAGTATTCAACAGGTAGGGAGAGATGCTTTTAATTTTATCTAAATTTCTTGTAAATTAAATGTCTTATAAATTTAATTACATTAAAACCACATAATTATAACACAAAATAGAAGTAAGAATGGCCAACTGACACAACTATAATAAATTTTATTTTTAATTCAGGTCTCCGTCGATGGAGCACCGTCGATGATGGGTGGTCATCGTGGATTACGGAGCCTCATACAAGCTGTGAATCCAGAAATTTCTGTAGATCATTGCATCATTCATCGGTACTCTCTTGGATCGAAAAGCCTGCCTGGTAATCTGAAGCTAGTGTTTGAAGATGTCTTGAAAATCATCAACTTCATCAAGTCCAAGGATTTGAATTCGCGTATATTCAAGGAGCTGTGCAAGGAAATGGGAGAGCAGTATGAAGTTCTGCTTTCCACACTCATGTTTGCTGGTTATCACGAGGCAAGATTGTACGTCGAATCATCGAGCTCCGAAAGGCTATTCAGGAATTCCTGGAACAAAAAGGATCTCCTTTTGCTACCAAATTCACTGATAATGAGTGGCTTGCTCGACTTTGTAACTTGACTGACATATTTGTGGAGCTGAACAGTGGCAATCTGCAATTCCAGGGTCGGAACACGACTGTCATTGCTGCACATCAAACTCTGACTGCATTTCTGGGGAAACTGCAACTCTGGATTCGGCGATTGGAGAGTAGAGGGATCGTCCAGTTCCATACCCTAGACCGGTTTGTTGAGGAGAATAATGCTGGATTACTTCTACAGATCATCAACAAAGAGATGAGTGAGCATTTGAAGGGGGCTTAAAACAAACATGCATCGCTACTTTCCAGGCAGTGCCCAAGAAACAGCCAATCTTCACTGGATCATTAATCCCTTCTCTGCACCTGATGATGCCATTCATGATGATGATTTCAGTGCAAAGTAGGAATGGATCACAATGTGAACCATTAAAGCCTTGAAAATTGAATTCCAAAACCAAAATGCAGATTCCTTTTGGATTTCACGACTAGCTGACTCGCAACTCTGTCCAAGATAGCCCTGAAGTTGTTGGAATAATTCTCAACAACTAATCTCTGCGAGAAGGGGTTCTCATCTGTGCTTGGGAAGTGGGGATGAAAACAAAAAACAGGACTCCCTTGAATGTTGCAAACGATGCCAGGCTAGCACTTTCAACCACGAAGCCAAGAATTCCTCAACTAGCTAGCTTCAAACATGCAACTCCATCCATCCACTGATGTTCGTTGGACTTTGCCAATAGTCATTAGGATACACAATGTTCAAATACACTGCTACAATAAAATAACTAAAAGAAAATATCTCGTGTTTTAATTTAGCTATATATATATATATATATATATATATATATACATTCTCGCTGGCTGGATGATATGATTATTATTGGTTATATATTATTATTGTTGCTATTATTATTATTATTATTATTATTATTATTATTATTATTGAGCAGCTAAAAATATTAGTTGGCTATTAGCTGGCTACTGGCATACATACATATACTTCCATATACTACATATTATTGGGAAATACTATGGCTGAGCAGTGCTGGGCATGCACAGCTGGCTGGTGCCACATACTGGGTTGGCTACTGCAGCCAGCAGCTGGCATTACTATTATTGGTTATATTATTATATATATATATATATTACATATACATATATATATACCTTTTTTTTTACATATAAATTATATATATTTATATTATATATATACATATATATAGTTATTATTAGCTATTATTATTATTGTTATTATATTAGAGCTTATGAATATAAATGCATATTACCCTATTAACCATATATATATTACATGTCTATATAATATTAACCAAATCAGTTTTATATATATATATAAACACAAAATAAATTATTATATATTATTATTATTATTATTATTATTATTATTATTATTATTATTATTAGCAGCATATTATATTATTATTATTGTATTACATATTATTATTACATATACATATAAACATATAATCGTCTATATATATATATATTACATATTACATATATTATTTATAATTTAAAGTTATATATAGCTATACATATTATTATTGCTACATACATATATATACATATATATATTACATATATACATATATATTGTATATACCGTATATACATTATATATTATATTATTATATATTATTATATATTATTATTATTACATATTATTATTGATATATATATTATTAAGTTATATTATTATATTATTATTATTATTATTATATTATATATATATATATGTTGTTATTATTAAGAGTATATATATATATTATACATATATATTACATACAAAGCGTGATTCATATTATTATGCTATTATTATTATTACTACATATTATTACTATATATATTATAGATATATATGTAGAAGAAGAAGAAGATATATATGTTATATATATACATATGTTATGCTATATATATATATATATAGTATATATATATATATATATATATATATATATATATATATATATATATATTAACGTTGACAACATTTTGTGAAAGGGGTAATTTGCTTAATGGGGTAGAAAAATTTGGTAACAAGCTGAAAAAGTTTGGGAAACACTGGTTTAAGGTGTATATTTGAGATGTTGTCAGGTCCGGTTGCTGGTGAGTTTTTAAGTTTTTTTTTTTTTTTTTTTTGCTTTTATTTAGAAACCTTGATTTGAATTTGACATTATCACAAAATATGTGATGTTAATATCCATATGTGGGAGATAGGTAGTTTTTTTGCATTTTTCAGAATTTTTATTGTGTTCCACATTCTATTGTTGCTTGTGTTCTGAAAGTTTTAGTTAGAAATGTTTGAAAGTTGTTTGGGTGTGCTTTGGTTAAGTTTGTGTTTTGTGTTTATATTTTTAATTTGGGTTATTTGTTTGTTGTGTTTGCTTGCTTCCTGATTTTTTAGTTTGGTTACGCTGTTTGATCAGGTTTGAGATTTCAGGTGTTAGTGTTGGATTGTATTTTTTGAGATATCCCCGAGGTATGTTTTGGTTAGCTGCAGCTAACCAAAACATACCTGTTAGTTTTGTTACTTTGTTATTTTATAATTATGCGGAGATGGTCGGAGTTTAGTTCTGTTTGTGTTTGCCATTGAGTTTTGTGTGTAGATTTGGCGAACAAAATGTTAGATCTGGGGATGTGTTTGAATTGGTTATTTTTGGGTAGAATTCTGGTGTGGAGATTTCTATTGTTGAGGAGGTCTAGGTAATCTAGATTTGATAATAGGTGGGTTCCTCTAGGGTCTGCTGCGTTTTGGTCTTTGCACCATGTAGGGTGGTGGGCATTGAAATCTCCCATTATGAGGTTTAGAAGGTTTGTACTGTGTTGTACAGTGTAATTTCAAGTGGCAGTTAGGAGGTGTACTATAGACAGTATATGGGTTACATATATATTAAGTTATTATTATTATTATAGAGCATGTATGCTATATATATGTATATATATATTATTATTGTTATGGTTATTACATATATATATATATATAAGTTGGTTATTACATACATATTGGCTATTGGCTATTATTATTGGCTGGTTGCTGGTTATTAGGAAGAAAGTTACATACATATTGGTTATAGCATAAAGGCTACATATATATATATATATTATATACATTTCCTTACTCTTTTCTCTTGAAAAAAAAGTAGCTTCACTATTTATTTCTTTACGAAGAAAAAGCATAAAAAATTTTTTTTATGCAAGTTGCGAAATCCAATATTATAGTATCAATGAAATTTTCTGTATATAAATATATATAAACGTTGAGCAGCATAAATATATACAAACGTTGAAAAAGAAATAAGTACAAATCGACTTAAAATGGTCTGAGTCATCAAAACAAAGGTGTTTGCATAACTTACATCGGTCATAAGCTTATAACGCTCATATTTACACACACATACATTATAATGAATTCACTATAACACTCATAGGCAACTTGTTGACTTTCTTTTTTTAATACCGTATATAATGTAATAAAGTTTTTTTGTTTTATTAGTAAATTGAAAATGTAACGTATATTTATAATTAGGCTCACAGATATATATGTTATTATATATATATAAGAAAGAGTTAAGTTATTATATTATTATATATATATATATATATATATATATATATATATATATATATATATATATATATATATATATATATATATATATATATATATATATATATATATATAGGCCCTGTTATGTTTTACTACTCCGTCAGTTTTGATTTTATTTTTGTTTTGTTTTTTTAACATATTGCTAGTAAATGATACTAATAATGAATTTATGTGGTGACGGACATGATTCAAAAGTTAGAAATATTTTGAATAATTTTTTTAAAAATTACATTTATATAAAAAAAAATTCAAAAATAAAATATCTCGAAAAGTACGATACTTACAGAAAACCCAATTACATATTTGGAATCAAAATATATAAAGCTTATTACAAAATGTAAAACAAAAATAAATAAAAAAATATTAGGGGTTCGAGCCGCTCAGATGGGGGACAGAGGGGGATGCTTCTCCATACCCGTAGGGGGAGGCGGAGTGGAACCCCGCGACAATCTAAATACCAAAGAGCTGGGGTTCAGCACACCCCCGGAGGGGGAAATAGTCCTACCCCGTCGTTCCCTGGAAGGCCGAGAGACTCGACTCCTGCCATCTCTATTTAGCTAATCCTGGATACTCCTTTAGTTAAAAAAATAAAAATTAAAACTGACGGAGCCGTAAAACGTAACAGGTCCTATATTTTTGAATCATGTCCGTCCCCACTTAAATTGATTGTTAGGATCATATACTGAAATATATGACAAAAAAATCAAACTGACAGCGTCAAAACATGCGCAACAGGTCCTATATATAAGAATAGATAGAGGTAGTAAACTACGTTACCAGAAAACGTTGGTATACATATATATAGCAGCAGCAGCAGCAGCAAGCAACAAATAATAGCAGGTCAATAAACATTATCATTAACGAAAACATTTGAATACATAACTTAGATCATAAGTATTTATATATATATATATATATATATATATATATAGCATATATATATATATATATATATATATATATATATATATATATATATATATATAATCACTGACGAGAAGCGTAAATACGTACATCTGACGTCACAGCATAACGTGACGCGCACGGACTCTGAACGTTATGACTATGACGTCATACGGACCTACTGCTTTTCTTTTCCGATGCTTGTAGCGCACCTTACCCCCAATCTTGGGGCAAAGAGGAAGCTGAAGAAAGAAAGAAAGATATATATATATATATATATATATATATATATATATATATATATATATATATATATAGTATATATATGTATCATCTACTTGTAGGTGACCCCATTCATTATCCCCAACAACAGTTTGTCCAGTCTTGGAACAATATTTAGCATGAAGTGCATCTTTACAGATTTGTTTACGAATTTTATCAATTTTCCATTAAATAAAAAGGGTACTTTATTAAACCAGGAGGCAATAAAAAATTTAAGCTTTGTAAAGTTGGTAACACTAGGAAATGCATTTTATGATCCTAAATTTATGGAACAGAAAAAGATCCAAGTCTGCATTTTTCTTATATGCCATTGAAAGTCCCCATACTGCAATGACAATACAAAAGCAGTTCCGAAACCGTTTTTGTTTAACACCTCTAAGTTTATAAAATAGTAATCTTTAAAGTAATTATTTTCAGTCTAAAATTTGATGATAAAGTCAGACAAATGAAAGCCATGGATGTTCTTTTGTTTTATCTCACCTTCAACCAGTGAATGATACGTGGCCCTAATGATGGTGAACGCCTATGATCTTATCAGTGGCTTCTGGTGAGTTGAGCCTAGAAACTGAAAATTAACTGCTTTTTTCACAAACAAAGGAAGAAAGGTGTTCTGGTGAAAAATATTTTCCTTTGAGATAAAGGTTTGTCAGTCCCATATCTGATAGCTAATTTTGAGTTATATCAAGAAACCCTGGTCTTAACAACAGTGGTGATCTAAAGATAGTAATAAAAGTTTAAGACCCATAGTACTTGGTAATTCCTATAGTTATATTTTGCATTATATGTTATTATACTAACTTCCCTGCGCGCAGCAGCAAGTTGCCGGCACTGCACCGCTCTCGTGCGCAGAGCGATTCCGCGAGGGATCTGCCATGAATACACGCCAGCCTGCCGTGTATTTAGTGTATGGTATTGTTTTAGTTTTTATCTAACTCACACACACAAATGTCTAATGAAAAATAATTAATTACAAGATAAAATAATTTTGAAAATGAAAAAAATCTCATTTACATAATTAAAATAGCACAAAATCGACTTATGAAACTTCACAAATTTTAGTTTAAAATAAAAAAATCTCTTATTTCTGAATTTTCCCTTGGATCATAAAATAATAAATGTTCTTTTCCTTAGCCTTTTACCAACTCAAAAAGGAACTGCAAGTTTTTGATTGCCCTTGAAGTCTTAATAAAAATTAAGTCACTATATATAGTAGATATTAATGCTTATTGGCATATGTTATTATTGGTTATTAAGGTTATTATTACATATACAGCTAGCAGATATATAGCAGCATATTACATATATGCTGTTGTTATATGGTTATTGTTATTATTATTGCTAAGGTTGTAATAATTATTACAGCATATATATATTGCTGCTATTATTATATATATATTATATATATATAGTCCTAGAGCCTTTCGCCGAATTTAATGAAACTTTCTGAAAATGTTAGGAATATGTTGTAAGCCAGGAAAATCTCAATGAAAACTACCGGAGACCTCCCCTCCCCCCCAAAAAAATACAAATTCATGACACACGAACATTTTCCTACGGGGGTGGAACCCCCTCGTACCCTCCCAACCCCTGTGAATGGTCGTGGTAGGGTAATTAAATATTTTTTCAACACCATGATAAGCCGATAAAAAATTTTAAATAAAAAAGCATGTTGTAAACATGAAATTTGAAGACTTTTTCAGACTCATTTAATGAGGGTTTCTTATAACCTTTTTTTTTTCCTTTCAACTCATTCTAAACATCTCAAGTAAGTTTCATGAAAATAGGAAAGTAAGTTTCATTGAAAACAGCGAAAGGAGTTGCCACTAATAAAGGCTATATGTGCCATGGTGTTGTTGTTGAAGCATATATTATTATTGGGTTGCTACTACTAAGTTATTATTATTGGTTGTTGTTATTATTATATGTTGAAGCATATATATATATATATACAGGCATACATATATTAAGGTTACATATTATTATTATTAAGCTATTATTATTATTATGATTCAATTACATATTCATTATATATATATATATATATATATATATATAAAATAAGTCTAACGAACGAAAATTTAAATTCTGTTTGAACGAAAATATATCATTAGAACGGTCGAGCAAAATGTTTTTTATAAAAGCCAAACACCTTAGTTAGTTCATTCGTTAAAATTTATGTCCGGTATCGTTTCATTCTTTGTAAAACACCTTAAGATACATCTTTGTTGATCAAAATATTTCAAAATTCTAGAAATTTTACCCTGCAATGCATTCATTGATCGATGGTTAATTTTTTTTTTCATAAAAAGTGAACTACTAGTAATGCAAAAATTGTGGAATTAGCAACTAACAATGCAGCAGAAACTTATGAAAACATATCATCAAATTTTATATATGTTAAAAAAAAATATATTGCGAAGAAACGGCAACACGTCATGTAATGTAATCTTCATGTAATGAAGATGTAATGTAATGTAATCTTCATGTAATGAAGATGTAATGTAATGTAATCTTCATGTAATGAAGAGAGATGTTAGATACTGAAAGACTTTATGCCAACATTTATCGAAAAATTTTGACATGTTCAGCGCCACAGAAAATTAAACACAAAAATGCCCAAGAGCAGAAAACCAAGTGGAAAAGAAATATGAACAAAGTTCACAGCAGGAGAGCGTTCTTTGTGATGGTCATAATGGCAACCTGAGACAAGGTCTGAAGATGTTTCCAAATCTTCCTGATAGGGATAGATTTGCAAAGCCTTTAAAAACAAGTTAAAGGGACAGAACTCTAGTTAGGAGGTTGAACTCGTATGTTAATTTTATAAGTAATGAAACTTTAAAACTATTCGATGAAAATAATACCTTTACCATTGTTAACATTAATAAAATTTTTCTTTTTCTTCTCAGGTATTATTATTGCACTTCTGAAGGAAATTTCCAACAAGAATGCCCGCCTTCGTTCTGCTATGATGAGAGTTCTTGCCAATGTATTCCGACTCAAACTTCAGCAGCCCCAATAACATGCACTGCTGATTGTCCATACGCTGATGATCCTACCGATGATTGGTCAAAGTTAGTAGTGTATATATATATATATCCTATATATATATATATTACATATATAATGTATATATATTTAAAAAAAAATATATTAAAATATATATATATATATATATATAATATATATATATATATATATATATACTTCATTCTACCTCCTGTTCAGATTGGGGGGTGAGAGATGAACGTAGCATACCACCGGAACACTAAAAGTAGTAAAAAGAACAAGGCGCAAGTCCCTATACCCTCAAGTGAGAATTTCGTCGCAGTCCAGAAAAAATCCACCAGAACGGTTTCATGAGACGCGACAGACCCTCACTGTGGTAATCCCATGACATACCCTTGTCGGTTACGAAACAAATTGAACACGATAACGGGTCAATGTGGTTCACCCCCTGGGCAAAGCAAAACCCAATACCCCATCTGAAAAAGCCATTCACTCCTGTTAATGTACCTTCTTCTCGCCCCGGCCAAATACACCATTTCTCTACCTTCAGCATCTCCTTTACACTCAAGCCACTTTTTCTCTCCCGGTCTTCCAACCGTCTGATACCCAGCACACTCACCGAATATACTGTTCCGCTTAGCAACCGTTTATCAATTATCATTTACTATTAACTAAACCATTCAATGGTTTCTCGTTTATTCTCTCATTTACGCCTTTCTTTACATATACAACTCCCTAATGTGTTCATTCCTCATTTTATCCAATTCTTCTCACGCTTAACGATGCCTCTAAAGATTCTGCTCCATCTGGACAGTTTTAAGTTAGGTCTGTACCTCTATATTCCCACATAATTCACTACTATATATGAACACAGGTAACAACATACTCTTATGCAAAACCCTAGCGCACTCAAGACCTAGTCCTACATCCACCAAGTGATTAATTGCACTCCCTTTACATCACCTAAGAATTTTAATTGCACCAGCCATCTACCTACCATTTAAAACTTTCAACCACACTCTGCATCGTCCATTCAATTTTCCATCCCACCATCGATAATCACCTTAATAATATTTAAACCTCTGATCCTTCTCTTCCAGTTGCTTCTTCACGCACTATACGTCTAACATGTATTTTTACAGCCGGCGGACATCTTGCAGCACTCACATACCCATAAATCTACTTAACAAGATATTGCTAGCATGTTAGCTTGTTAGTACGACGCCTGCCATATAAAACTGGCTCATACCAAAATCCACCTAAACCAAGTCTCTTCAGATTCTGGCCACGGATCAGAAACAAAATCATCCGCAATTTAAGTTACAGAATAAGCAGGAACCCTACATTACATCCAATCTTCCAGTTCTCCATCGTCTTCAACACCTTTCCCTGCCACGCCCGAACCTCTATTCTTTCATACCACCCCATCAGTATACAAATTGAATAACCAAGGAGACATAACACATCCCTGCCTCAACTCCGGCTACTAATATTAAACCAATCACTTTCAACTCCAGTTTAGTCCCCGCACACGTTTATTATCACCCAACATACCTTTTTACTTCCATTCCAAAGCCTAACACCAACACCACATATCCACTACACACCTCGCCGCCAGAGCTTCCCTCTTAATTAACCTCCTTGTTGCAAGTTCATAAAAACTAAATACAAAATTTATTCTTCTTCTCTCTCATTTTCTCAATCATTTGTTTCACTTTAAAAATTTGATCCAAACATCCCATACCACTTCTAAATTCACCTTGTTCTTCACCAATCAGTCTCTCTGTTACTGGACGTACTCTTTCAACCAAAATACCAGCATATATCTTCCTACAACACAAACACTCATAAACTAATTCCTTATCCCCTTACCCTTATTAATGATAATATTACTGTTCTCCTCCAATCCCTCGGAACTATTTACTCCATAAATCTAGTAATTCCATCTATGCCTGCAGATTTACCATTTCTTCAACTTTCTTACTTTACCCATTACCTCATCCTTACTAATTACCTCATCCTCAAAATATATATTTCTTCTTGCACCATCAACACCTCGCTGATTTGATTTAACATCTATCACATACTTCAACATCTTTATATATATATATATAATATATATATATATATATATATTATATATATTTATATTATATAGTATATATATATATATATATATAGAGATATAATATATATATATATATAATATATATATGTGGTGTGTGCTGTTGTGTGGTGTGGTGTATCATATATATGGTGAAGTTGCATAATAAGTCCGAAAAATTAGGAGACTTTTGAAATAGTTTATTTCAAGGTAAAGTTAGATTAAATAAAATATTAAAAAGGAAATAGGTGTTCTATATATATATATGTTCAAAAAAAATAAATAATGAAATAATGTGTATTTATCATACGTCTGGCAAGGTTCCTACGGCTTTTATTTGTCATCCGGATTGGGGCCTTCGGCCCGTCTCCTCCCTCGGGGGATGCCCCTCTCGCTTCGCTCGAGTGGCCCTGGTCGGAATTTTGTTTAAAAAAAAAATACTCCCCAAAAATTATAATAATAACTGAAATTAAACAAAGAAGAAAAAAAATTAGAAATAAAATCAAATTCATATTGCACATTTTAATTAATAATGATTATTAATAATTAGGACACTTTTCAAAGTACTTCCACATTAAATATATATTACTATTTCAGTTTCCATTAAAAAACAAAAAGAACTGATAAATTGTTGCCATAAAAAAGGTAAGCTGTTGTCGTACAGTTAATTCATGAGTGACATATCAATTTTCCTATTGGAAAATATAAGTAATTAATTTTTTTTTCTTTTAACAAAATACCATGGTTTTTAGGTTCAACATATATTTTTGAAACTATTAATCTAAATAAAGCTCTTTGGAAAGTCTTTAACGTTTTGCAGCGCTTATTATGCAACTGTAAACCATATATATATATATATATATATATATATATATATATATATATATATATATATATATATATATATATATATATATATATATATATATATATAATATATATATATATATATATAGTATATTATATACTATTATATATATATTTATAGGTCCTTTATTAAACCAGAAGGCAAATAATAAAATTAGTATCGGAATGGTTGGTAATGCTATCTCATAATTATTTATTTACCTACGCTAAGACTGCCTTCTTTTCATTGTTGTACGAAAAAAGAATTAATGTTAAATTTAGGACCGGTGTTGCCAGAAGCCCGCGTAGTCCGCGGGCGGTCTGCCGTGCATGGGGGCGACCTGTAATCCACCCTACGGTATTCGTTAATAAAAAAACAAAAAACAGTGTCATGCCGTCTACATTCACTTTACAACAAACTTTACGTAGATACATCAAATTTAAACTGAAATAAATTAGCTAAGCTTACTCAATTTATAAGCTTAGGTGTGAAGTGGCGAAAAAAAAAAAAATTTCAATTCTTTTTACTTTTTGTTATTAATATAATTAAATTAGTATTTGAAATTTGAATGAATTAAAGTTTGTGTCGTTTTGTGTTTCATAAAATTAGGATCATAAAATGCATTTTCCAGTTTTACCAACTTTACAAACTTTAAAATATTTTTATTGCCATTTTTTTAATAACAGTATATATATATATATATATATATATATATATATATATATAATATATTTATAAATATAATTATAATAATAATAATAATAATAATAATAATAATAATAATAATAATAATAATAATAATAATAATAATAATAATAATAATAATAATAATAGGACCTTTCGCGTTTTACATAGGATGTTCTAATTACATGAAAATTTGGTTAATTATACATTTTTAGATGCTGATTTCGAAAATAATATTTTTTTTCCGGAGAAATTAGAAAAACATCTTTAAATTATATCAAATAGTTCCCAAAATAGAAGGAAAATCCAATGAAAAAGTAACGTGAATTTTTTTTTTATTTAAACAGTAAAGAAATAAAATGTTAATATTCCGTGAAGCCCAAAAAGTAAATATATATATATACATTCCACTGAGGATAAATTGAATAGATTACTCAGGAAACTAAAATGTTCAAACAAAATTGATGATAGAACTTATTCCTCTCTTTATTCCTACGTTGCCAAACATTACAACTTTGATGAATAGC
>JABUQX010070816.1:0-12500 GCA_015478945.1 Trachelipus rathkii | reverse complement strand
CTGTTTCGCCCTAAAAACCACAACAAGCTCCCTATAACATGCTACTGCTTGAATGGGTCCATACGCTGATGATCCGAGCGATGGATTGTTCTAAGTAAGTTAAATATAAACGGGTTAAAGTTTTGAGAAAAATGGAGAGCATCAAAACCAAACCTTTGACTTTAATTAATAATTTTGCCACATTATAAATATTTGCTAATACATATTAAATTGTAATAAGAGATAGAGGAAAACAGAGAATATTTGCTCTTAGATCATGTAATGGTTTACTGTATAAACATAGGTTTTAACTTTCGCAGTGAGTTAAGCTAAAGGTATGAAAAAAATTAGGAGCGCTGCAATGAGTAGCGGCGAGAAAAATAAAACGAGGAAAGCTACTGATCTGCTTTTTACATTTACTCTACTGTCGATTAGAAAGAATATCAAGAAGATGATCTTCCTAGGGGAGATAGTTTCATCCTTAGCGGCAGAGAAGATTATATTATGGAGTATAGGATTCCGGTGAAGCAAACTTTAGGAATATGGATCTTATCTTCAATCTTTGCCGTCATTTTATTCTAGTTTTCATTATATATATCAGGGATGGCACGATAAAAATCAAATGATTTTAAATCAATTGAGATGGTTTTGGTACATGGTTTTGTAATAAGCATGGTCATGATTATGTGATAATTTTTTGATTTTTAGGGCCAAATTTTTTTTTCTAAATTAAGTGAAATTATTCCTAGTCATAACCTGATTAATGATAAGTTTAATTTCATCTATGTAATAAGTAAATTCAATCAATGTAGTTAATTCTTTTGTTTATCAGTTGGGACAGGAAATAGTAACAAGCTGTTATCACATTTGTTTCACGATAAAGGTGATAATGAAATAACGTGAATTAAACTAAATAATAATGATATTTACTAACTTACTATTAATTAATTAATAAATTAGTAGTATTTACCTAATTTGATAAAAATAATAATTAAAAAAGCAATCTGTGCCAAAAAAAAATCAACAAAAATCAAAAAAATCATGATTTTTCCATAAAAAGAAAATAAAAAATCCCCAACCCTAGTTTTCGTGTCTTAAATTGATAATTTTTTACGGCGTCCAGTTCGAAATTTAAACGAAGAGATTATCCAGAAAAGTTTAATATGGATTTAAGTTTCCTTTCTTTTCAACTTATGAAATTAGTTTGCTCGCGATGTAAGTATTACCCCAGAAGATCGAAAGCTGCAAGATTTCTTTCAAATGGTATAAATTTTCTTCAGGGAGAGAAGAACGGCACTTAATTACCAATGCTGTCGAATGTGCTGTTGCACCGTTGAAGTAAATGTGAATTTCCTTTGATTATTCCAGGATGTTTTCTTCCTGCAGATACATTTTTAAGAGTGAAACGTTTTAAGAGTGATTTTAAACAAGATGATTTCTATTCGTCTCATGAAGTTTCTTCCAACTTGTTTTGATGTTCTTACTTAGTCCTTTTGCTTCAATACATCTTGTTACTAGAAGAAGTGAAACTGGATTTGTGCTAGGTTTTCTTGCCCGACATTACAGATCATTTGAACACTTTGAAAATGAAGTTACAATGCAAAGAAAGTTAGTGAAAACATTTAAAATAAAGATACCACTTTGTTCATTAATTCATTGCAGGGTGAGAAATATTAAAAGTTTCCTCCACTTAAATTTTTATCGAAATTGCCATATCTATTTTGAATGCTTTCACTCTCTTTTCTGTACATTGTAACTTCATGTTTGAAGTATGCAAATGATCTATATTCTATATTGTCAGCCAAGAAAACCAAGCAAATATCCGATATTTATCTGAAAATGTATCGTGAAGTAAAAATTTCGATTCAGTGAGGAAGCACAAAGAAATGATTAAGAACTTTCCCTCTATTAAGTCATCTATATTCTGAATCTATTTCTGATAAATTTCTTAGAAACTGACGATGATTCAAAGATCAAGTCATGGTTCTTGATCAGATTTACGTATGATTAACGCATTTAAAATTAAGTGAATTACTACATTTTGCTTGTTGAAGTATGATGCAGTGCAACTTCAAAGAATTTGTTCTATTTACGTATCGGATAACTTTCATGCTGCTTTCAACTAGTCAATCGTAATAATCGCAATGTTTTATAATGTTTTCGTTTCAATTTCGAAGATTTCTTCAATCTGTCCCTTTAGGGATTCTAATGTTGTTTACATTTACCCCTAGGGATTCTAATACTTTTTATTTTTCCATCTAGGGAATCTAAAGACTTTTACCTTCCCTTTAAGGATTCTAATGTCTTATATTTCCCCTTAAAGATTCTAATATCGTTTACATTTACCCCTAGGTATTTTAATACTTTTATTTTTCCAACTAGGGATTCTAAAATCTTTTACCTTTCCCCCTTAAGGGTTCTAATGTTTTATCTTTCCCCGAGGGATTCCAATGTAGTTTACCTTTGCCCTTAGGTGTAATTAGGGATTTTAATACTTTTTATTTTTCTATCTAGGGGTTCTAAAGTCTTTTATCTTTCTCTTTAAGGACTCTAATGTCTTATGTTTCTCCGTAGGGATTCTAATGTTTTTTTTTACCTTTCCACCTAGGAATTCTCATGTCTGTTACTTGCCCATCCTAATGATAATAATAACTGTAACCTGTTTTCCTAATGATTCTAAAGTGTTCTAAGTGATTTTAATGCCTGTTACATGTTTCTGTTACATGTTTCTCATGTTTATGTCCTTTTCAGGTACTTCTTTTGCCAAGATGGAGGAGGTCTCATATCTTACTCTTGTCCAGGGACTTTGTGCTTCAATCAAGACGTGTGTCAGTGTTAGTAGACAGAAGGAACCATTTGAAATAAAGAAAGAATAACTTTTATAAATATATTTTTCTATTTTACTACCCTAATAATAATAATAATAATAATAATAATAATAATAATAATAATAATAATAATAATAATAATAATAATAATAATAATAATAATAATAATAATAATAATAATAGACAGTCATTTTGCAAAATGAAAACCTCTGGCTGTTTCTTATAGAGTTTACTAGCTAAAGCCCACTATAACCATAAAAAGTGCCTAACGGGCACAATTTTTCTGTAAATCTACACAATTGTGTAAAACATTTTATTTGGTTGGCATTTAACCCAACTTTATTGTTAGAAACATTTGTTTGATGTCACTCGTCAAAGTTTTTTTTTTTTTTTTTTTTTTTATGGGGGGGGGGAAAGGCCTAATAAATGGCAGTCTGCAGCAATGCGTCATAATGTAGCTTGAAATAAAAATATTCCGAAAAAGTACCAGACATGCAGATACGTCAATCACACTTGGGCGTCGCGTGAAGTAATTTAAATTCATTTAACTCTGCGTTTTGATGTGAGATGTTACCTCGAATAGTGTGTTTACTCGTATTGGTGCCCCAGTTTTCGATTCTCGTGAGTATAGCGTATCATACGATCTTACTATACTGGATAGATCACAGTATATAGATATCTGTTATACGTATAGCCATTACTATTAACTATGATAGCATATACTATATATAATATATATATAATACGTTGTCCGTAACAATTAAAATATTAACATACTATATATATAAGATAATATATAAACTTTCATTATTCTTTAAATTTCGTAAAAAAATAGCTTCTTAAACATTTCCGCAATAAGTGTGCAGACCTATAGCATCCAAACAATTTCTGTTATGTTTGTGGTGAACTAACTTTGAAGCCCCAAGAAGGAAGCATTACTAACCTTCTTTTCTTGAAAAGATCCTTTAACTATTTTGAGTGCAAAAATCAGGTGACCGACAGAGCAAAACGATGGGGCCACCGACATATAGCTGTGTGTCTATGTGTCATATAATTTTGAAAGTGACTTGACAGCCAAACTCTTCACAACTGTAAACTCTGTCCACTTATTTTATGGAGAGACCAACAAGACCATCTCCACGACTAGTTATTATCCTTATTACTAAATTTATGGATATAACAAGCAGAATAAAAAAAAACGGTTAAATATTCTAACCTCCATTAGATTATCTAGACCCTGTTTCCACACCAGTGACGAGATTTCGAAGTGTCGCCCAAAGATTTAAGTTTAATTCAGGAGAGGTCTAGCGAAGCAGATTTTATAATTAAGTAGAGAAAAAAAACCGATAATGCCAGAATCAAGATTATGGCGGAATGTCTACAGAACCTCCAAAGAATTAATCAGACTAAACTTAAGGATCCAGTTCGCGATTTGAGCACTTTTCAAAGGTTCAGGCAGAATTGTTAACATCAAGACTAAAAGCCTGAAAATATAAGTGAGAGAAGAAACTAAGATTTCTGCGTATTTTTTGTTCAAGGGGAGTTGAGTTTGAACCTTTGTCTCGCGATAAACGAGATTCGGCTACTTCTTTTTATAGCACTGCGAAAAACGTTTAAATAATATCACCCTGAATAAATCAAACAGACTTATAAACTTTTGCTCACCGCACCGCAGCAATAAAGCGCACCACGCACCAGAAGACATTTTTTGTTGCGCCAAACCGATATGTTTCAATGCGCACAGCTCTCCCTGCCGCACCGCACCTGGTGCTTCGGCCGACTCTAAATTTCATAGGTAGGTTGGCCGACGCACCAGGTGCGGTGCGGTGCGGTGTGGTGCCGTGCCGTGCCGTGCCGTGCGGAATATCCGGAGCTCTGCCAACCCTAGATCCTATACACAGTGTTGGTTTAAAGTGTTTAGCTCATAGGGGGAAAAATCGGTTATGTCATACCATCTAAATATCCGATTTTTTCTCATTTAGGTTTTATATTTAGGCACTAGGAAAAATGCACCTTAGTTTGGACTTGTAACAGGTTTAATAAGATTGAAATTTGTGGCACTCGGAATTTTAAGATTGAAATTTGTGGCACTCTGAATTTTATTATTCCTAACATTCTTAATTCTAAGATAAGTAATACAAGTGAATAAAAACGCGTATAAATATAGCTGAAATTCAAGTTTTGAATCTTTTAAAAATATGAATATATAATTTTTTATAAAAAATTATTTACAAAATTCTAAAATAAAATCTTTACAAAATAAAGAATAAAATATTACTTCTCCTACTTCTAGAATTAATCTCATCCTGATAACACTAACCTCACCACATGTTTCCCTCTCTGTGATGTAACTTTATTCATGGGATATTAATCTTACTATTTAAGTTTTGAAGAGCGCAATTCATTTCAAAGCCTCCTAATATAAACTGTAAGCCAAACGACCCTCCTACTATTTAATATCAATTCCCAAATTAGATAAATTCTTTATCCTTTTTAATGATTAAGTTAAATTTAAGTATCAATATATATCTTTGTACAGACAGAAAAGTCACTATCATAAAATGAACATCTAATACTCCATTTGTTATTAGCATGACGATATTTATAGAAATAAATATAATATATATATAAAATATATATATATAATAGTATATAATATATATATATATGATCTAATATATATTATAATAGTTTACTATAATATTAAATAAGGATATGAACACATATAATTTGTTATTTATATATATTTATTTATTTTGAAATAGATATAATATTATATATATATATACTAATAACTATTATATATATATATATAAAAATATAATAATATATTATACACATATATATAATTAATTAATATTATATAATATATACTATATATACGAAGCCATTAGTGAATAATTCATTAGCAAATTTCTTTGAGAAAAATATTCTTTTGGAAGCAGACGAGAGAAAAAAAAAGAACGAATCTACAGACAACTAGATGCGACGCATGTGACCCAGTGCGAATGAGAATTAATTATTTTTCCATCGAGCGAAACCAATTATAACAGCCAATAAAAAATTTATGTACTTTGTCTCCATTACAGTAGAACGGGAAATAAATACCCCATCGTAAAACATTATAAAATTAGTACTTTTTGAGGTACTACTAGCCATCAACACAAAAAGAGGGAGTTTCGGGGGATTTCCGGATATCATTCCCTGAGCTCAATATCACAATTTCGCTGACTTATTTTTAAGCACACATAATGTACCTTTTGTTCTTGAATTAGTCTAAAATTTTGCCATTATGCTACAAAAATGGGGGAAATCCACAATAGATGATATGTGACGTCATTTTTTCCGCTGCCTAAAATGAAGAAAAAGAACGAGATTTCATATCTGAATTTTTAGAAAAAAGTTATATTTTTGTTGCTTAAAGTGAAAACGCTTATTCTAACAAAAGATATTAGGAAAGTTTAAGTAGAGAAAAATAACATATAGAACGCTGCACCTACTGAATAATCATTTTTATTAAATAATTATTAAGGTTTATATTTCCATGATTATTTGGCCGGATGGCCGGAGTATAGGCCTGAGGCCTGAGGTATGACCCGGTTCGGATTATCCTTAGCTGAATTATCAACTAGACTGTTTAGCTTATCTGAACAGTATATTCTACTCGATGGAATAATATATATTTAGAATAACTCTCTAAGTTAGCTATATACATTTGAGGCGTCTGATAAAGACTGATATATATTATTATATATTATACTATATATATACTATATATAATATTTTTACAAATAATATAATTTATAAGATTTTAGTGATACTCAAATATATAGTATATTTTACTCTATAATAATACGTTGACTCAAGCCGCATATTAGTATATTATTATATATATTATATAGTAGTGAATAGTTCGTTATACCTCCCATCATCCGATATATATTTTTTTTCTACTTAGGCAGTATTTCACGAAATTTCCCCTCGAAGAAAACTGATATTGAATCCTATGCGGTAATACTATATACTCTAGTGAAGTATGTCGTTATTATATAATGTTTATTATATAATATAAAACGTACTATATATTATTATACAGGGTTGTTATTTTCACAGGAAATTTTTTTTGGGGCCAAACAAAAAATCGTTCTTTATATATTAATATATATATTAATAATAATATATATATATTATATATATAATTATATTAATTAATATACTATATAATTATATATATTAATATATATATATATTATAAATATATTATAATATATATTAATATTATATATATATTTAGAGTATATATATATTAATATATATATATATATATATTTAACTATAGAAGATATATAGAGATAGATAGAGAGATTATAAGAGAGAGAGAGGAGAGAATACTACATATATTCACTTATACTTACTATAACTAAAAATATATTCAGAGGAAAGACAGAAATATTATAAATTCTCACGCAGAAAAAAGACTGGGAAGAAAACGAATTCTATATGATCGAGCTACGACCATCATCTTGACCTAAAATTGTTAGAAGTGTTAACTCCCAGTTCAACTTTACTTCCGGCATCCTGACATGAGAAAAAGATGGAGCGGACGTACCGCTAATCAGGATACATTCTCTCAATGTCTTAAATTATTTCAATATTTGATGTATTGTTAATGAGAGATGGCAAGTCCGTAAGTCTCTTCCCATTTTCTATTAGTATGTTTATTCATTTACAAGTTTAGGTTTTTTCATAGACAGTCTTAATGTTGAAATAGACTTCTGTCTACTCGAAAGCTATATTAATACACAGCTCATGTGATTTAAAATAATTGCCAGTAATATTTGCAACATAAGCTAATGTTAAATGATTTGAGAAATAATGTGACATATATAATGCGTACTTACAAATTGAAGACTAGTTCACATATCATATTGACTTTGCTTAGTTGAAGCGAACTGATTTAGGCCGTGTTCGGATGCCATATTCAACTTCTCTAACTAAATCCCTCAATTCTGGCTGTATTAGACTTCCATCGATCAGCCTTTGGGTATTTCGAGTATCTTCTCTCTGTATGCAAAACTACATGCACTGTTATCACTAAGTACTTTATCTTCTGCATCTGAGCTACGGGCACATTTTATCACCCGATTCGCCGAGAAATTTGACAAATTGCTAGTAACTTCGCAATTACAAAATACTCTCTACTCTATCTATATTGCTGGCATATTAAATCATCCACCACAAATTTGTTATAAAAATAGGTGTATGCTGAATAGATAATCTTGTGGTCAGGAATAGTAGAATGATTAGCCTATATATATATATATATATTATAGTATTTTTATATATATTATATTTATATATAGTGTGTAGGTAAGGAATTTTTATTAATATATTCTTTTATATACAGCATATTATTACTACCAATATACTCAAAAATATTAAGAATAATAAAGTAGCTTTACTAACATTTTTCTAATAATAAAATTTTTATAAATTGGTTTATATATTGTTGCATTTTCTCTGATTGAGTGTCAAGTTATAGTTTATAACATTATTATTCGTGACCTACCAAATTTGTTGGCCTGGACAGCGACTGATCACTCACGTGATAAAATTAATTAACTTCTGCACTTTATATTATAAACGGATATGACACTTAAAATTTTTGTGTCAAAAGAGGAAAAATGACACCTTAACATTAGCGAAGCATACACTGCCACTGTATATATATATATATATTATATATAATATATATAATGATATATTATATTAATACTATTAATATTTAGTATCTTATATGTGAGACCTTCCTTAAATTTGAGTAGAAATAAGAATTTTAATATCGTCTATATAAACTATAGTTCTGTTTATACTGTAATAGTTACTAGGTAGTACATATCCCTTATAAACATATATATAGTTATAAAAATAAATCACAATATAATAACGAAAATGATTAAAGTATAAATGATGAAGAATATGACTAGATGAGAGGATGAAAGCAAAGTTGGTAGATAATGAGGTATAGTACATGAGCATGGATATTATATAGTAGATTATTATAGGACAAATAGAAAGAATGAGATAAAGCTAAATGAAGTCCAAGATTCATAATACCATGAAATATCTATCGATTCTACGAAATCTGCAAACACACAATTAATATAATGAGATAAATAGCCGTATGTGCTTAAAAACTACGCTTTGAGCGTCCTTATTTTAAAACGTTGAGTATACTTATAATTGAGGTCAGAAGCATCTCCAGGTAAATATTAGTTTAAACTTACTGCGACGCGGTATATATGATCTACAATTTATCGAATCCGCTGTAGTATAAAAATATTCTACTAGTAGACTCCTATTCATATTATAAAATATATCATATATATATATATACTTATATATTATAAGTATATTTATAATATATAATACTTATAATTAATATAATATATTATATATATATTAAATTAATACAAATAATATATATTATTAATATATAGTTTATAATATAATTTAATATATATATAACTATATATATATAATTATTAATAGGTTAAGACAGTATAAATTGTAGTGAGAAAGATACGTAGGAACCTCAATTAAGGCTATAATGACGTGGTGTCTTATCGTGGTTTTTACAAAAAGTGCCTCTGATAATATAGAGACCAATTATTATTATTATACTGTTTATATATAATAGATATATATATACTATTTATATAAATAATAGTGTATGGAATTTTAGAATCATGTAGGAATAAAAAAAAGTTTTATCCCGAGTATTATATATATGAGAGAATTGATAAAACAGCATATTAAGCTGTCTGAGTATTATATACATGAGCTAATAATAGTGGAAGGATCACATGATCATATAATAAAATGATGTGATATGATTTCACTATTGAGACTAAGAGGTATTATAACATAAGTTAGCAAGGGTTTATTGCTACGCCCGGTGAGGTGTTTTGGCGTCAACTTTGCAAGAAATCCACACCCATCGATTATAATATTTGCCAGTAAAGTTTGATTTTTATATAACCAAATTGCATCAATACGAATGTTTGGGATTTTGGCATTACGCGCGAAGATTACATATTATTGGACTGGTGAAGGAGGGAGATGGAGGAGACTGAAAATGAAGAGTGTCTAGAGTTATATATATATTATAATACTAATAATAGTTTTCCCCTCCAGAAAAGGAATAAAATGAAGTAAGTAAATAATACCCTAAGTGTTACTTTGAGAGAAGAGAATAGATGATAAGATAATAGAGAGATATAGAGAGAAGATTTAGAATATAGAACTATATATAGTAGAGATAGAAATGTATAGAAGAGTAAGAGATGAGAGTTTTAAATATCCATATACTATGGAGTTGTATATGAGAACTGGGAGTGTAGTATATCCCCTGGAGATATCAGTATAAGAACTCTATCGCACCTAAATATTATGAATAGTGTCGGAACCGAATAATTATGTGTAACCGTTTTAATAAGTAACGTGCAACCAAATTATTTCTCGCCACCAAATCGTATCAGCTACATTAATTACTGGCTCTCTCTACGACTCTCTCTCTCCCTCTCCTCTCTCTCTCTACTTGACTCATCTTTCATTCTTCTCTCTCTTCTCTCTTTCTCATCTTACTCTAGTCTAAGATGCTACTTACTGTAGCAGAAAAATAATTCATCACTTCGAAATTTTTTACCACCACAATTATGCATGTATTAGTATGCAGTAGAAATAGCTATTATACTGTACAACAAAACTAAGGTTTATACATCTAAACAATACCAGACAGCAGAGATGAGTCCCTGCTACATATGCTGGGAAGATATAGACTAAGAAAGATTGATACTAGATATAGAGTAGAGGTATAAGAATACATTATAAGTAAAGAAATACTAAGTAGTGAGTAATGTGTGATTAAGAATAAAAGAAGATTAGAATAAACGGTACCTAATAACTCACCCTACTAGAGTATATATTATTTGTTATGGATAAAATTTCGTAGGTAGAGGAATAGAGGTAATGATAGGATGAGCAAGAACAAGACCCCCGTGTCCCGAATTCAGTTGTGTCCCGAGCAGCCTCATTTCTCATATTTAGACAAGCCGTGTGGCTTGATTGAACGTTGCTCGACGTATATTTAAGCTTTTTGTTTATTATAATCCATTAATTTACGGTAGAAAAGTGACAGTGTGCCACCATCTGTACTTTTATTTTAAAAGAAATGTGTAGAATGTTACCGATAGCTGTAATCTATATAATTGGTAATCTATATAATTTGAACCCCTTACTTGGATAAGTTGAGCCCTTAAAAAAATCAATTCAAAATTCTTTTCTATCGACTGAAGAAGAAAGGTGTACGCTAACTTACTAGATTACGAGAATGCCAAAAATGGCATGATTACTCCAAGCAGTATTAATTTGGAGGGTCGCAGTCACGCGGAGTAAACATAGTTATAAAGAGTAGTTACGAGTTCGCGCAGACGTTGGGCTTTCTGAGACAATCTTTCATATTGTCGGAATTTTGCAGCAATAGCCTACGTTGACCTTTCTATTTTAATGTAAATATATTTTAATTTTAGTATAATGAATTATGAAAATCGTAATATGGAATTCCTCATCGTGTGTGTACTATTTGTGATGTATTTTACTTTGTTATAATGCAATTTCAAAAGAGTGCAATGGAATTATCTACTGAAATATAATATCAAGAGATTAACATACATTAAAAATTGTTTAAACTCCTAAAACTGTTATTTATCATAATTTATACTATACTTACTAGAATAAAGTGGTGGGGGGGACGTGTTCGGTTATTTGCAGAGTACTACTACTCACTATCTACTACTTAAACTACAATAATAATAGACGTGAATTATAATATATAAATCTATAATATATAATAATCAAATTTGATAAACTAATTTAATAATAATAATTAAATTATTTAAGTAATTATTATATTGGTTTTTATAACAAATGCGAATTTAGAATACAATATTTTTGAGAATCGTGAAATATAATAACATGCGCAAACAAAGCTCATTGTGAAAAAAATGCTATACAAGAAAAAGCTCATAATTCTTATTTAGATTTATTCTTATCTAGAAATCACTGAATGTCGCCTTGACTCAATTAGATAATCCTTTAATAGCAATAATAGGCAATGTCATATGAGTAAGAAATACAAACCCAACATATCTCCATAATCAATACGAGGGAAAGGAAGCTTTTCATATTTAAAATCTTCCTAAGTGAGATTATCCACTTATCCAGCTATAAATTTTTTACATTTATCTAAAATTGCAATAGAGAAATTTAATTGTTGTGTTCTAATTAAATGTGTATTTTCTATATACTGTAGTTTACAATTACATAATGCAATTACAATGTAAGACTCGCGAATATAAGAAATCAGTACGTTAATAATCATACTTCTATATAGCTCTCCTAAGCCACAGTAATTGCGTGCCGATACTTTTGTGTTAATCAGGCGTATATTCAATCCATTATATTTACTAATAGATTTGAATTATTTCTGAAGATATGATGAAAGAACATGAGCTATTTATTTATATACTATACTTTTTCCGCAATATTTTGCTTGAACTCCTTCTTTGCCAGACATCGCAAAACAGCCATCGAAAGCGCTTTCATTCATCTCTCCTTATCTCTCTCTTTTCT
>JABUQX010070815.1:25000-27500 GCA_015478945.1 Trachelipus rathkii | reverse complement strand
AGGAAAGTGGGGAGAATTAAGAGTGAAAAGTTAAATGAACAAGGTAATAAGGATAAGTATCTAAGAGCACTCGCAAGTAAATCAGTTGAGTGTGAACAAGTTGAAACTGAACAAATCTGGGAGCAAATGAAGGAAGCAGTTGTTAGCAATGCAAGGGAAGTATGTGGATGTGTTAAAGTAGGAGGTAAGAATGTTAACAGTGAGTGGTGGAATGAACAGGTGTTGCAAGCGGATAAAAGTAAAAAAGAAGCGTGGATGAATGTACTAAAAGCCATTGATGAAGTTTCAAAAGAAAGATGTTTGGAATTATATAAGGAGGAAAAAAGTAATGCTAAAAGGTGCATAAGTAGGAGAAAAGAAGAGGTAAATGAACAGTTTGGAAAGAGGATGAATGGGGTCTTACAAGGGAATAGGAAGCTCTTCTGGAAGGAAGCGCGAAAGGTTGAGAATGAGAATAAGGTGAACCTGCTTAGAATAATGAATGGGAATGGTGTTTTTGTAACTGATGAAATGGATGTGAGGGGGAGTTTGGAAAGAACACTTCGAAAATCTGTATTATATTAACAGTAAAAAGAGGTGATAGTGAATGTGTGTGGGTTTGACGGCGCAAGAAGGAATAGGTATTTTGGGGATTAGGTCATTAGCAAGGAGGAGGTTATGGGTAGAGTGAAAAAGTTGAAGAACGGTAAATCTGCAGGTATAGATGAAATTACTGGTGAAATGATCAAGAATGGAGGCGAAATGGTGATTGATTGGATTTGAAAGTTGTGTAATAAAGCGTCTATGGAGGTTATAGTTCCGAGGGATTGGAGGAGAGCAGTAATAGTACCCTTATATAAGGGTAAGGGAGATAAGGGGAACTGTATGAAATATAGGGGAATTAGATTATTGAGTGTTGCAGGGAAGATATATGCTGGTATTTTGGTCGAAAGAGTGCGTCGAGTGATTGAAGGACTGATTGGTGAAGAAGAAGGTGCGTTTAAGAATGGTAGAGGATGTGAGTGTCAAATCTTTACATTGAAACAAATGACTGAGAAAATGAGGGAGAAGAAGAATAAATTGTATCTAGGTTTTATGGATTTGCAACAGGCGTATGATTTGATTAATTGGGAAGCTCAATGGCAGGTGTTAGTAATATGTGGTGTTGGTGGTAGACTTCTGAATGGAATAAAATGTATGTATGACGATAGTGAAGAGTGTGTAAGAATAAAAAGTGATTGGTTTAATATTAATAGCGGAGTGAGGCAGGGATGTGTTATGTCCCCTTGGTTATTCAATTTGTATATTAATGGGGTCAAGAAAGAATTAGAGATGGGGGTGACAGGAAATGGTGTTAGAATGATGGAGAATGGAGGTGAGTGGAGGGTGCCCTACCTATTACATGCGGATGATTTGGTTTTGTGTGGTGAATCTGAAGAGAGTTAGAGAGGATTGGTAGAGAGATTTGGTAGGGTGTGTAAAAGAAGGGGTTTGAAAGTAAACGTAGATAAGAGTAAGGTTATGGTTGTGAGTGAGGACAGTCCTCGGTGTGAAGTTATGTTAGATGGTGAGCAGCTGGAACAAGTGTCTGAGTTTAAATATTTAGGATATATGTTGGATGAAAAGGGAACGGATGATGCAGAGTGTAGAAGGAAAGTTGTGAATGGCAGGAAGGTGGCTGGTGCAATTAAATCGTTGGTGGATGTAAAGGGACTAGATTTTGAGTGCTCTAGGGTCTTACATGAGGGTATGTTGTTACCTGTGTTAATGTATAGTAGTGAAACTATGGTCTGGAATAAGAGGTATAGATCTAAACTTCAATGTGTTCAGATGGACAATCATATGGGCGTGTTAGGTGTGAGAAGAATTGATAAAATGAGGAATGAACGTATTAGAGAGTTATGGGGTATGAAGAAAGGGGTAAATGAGAGAATAAATGAAAGTATGTTGAGATGGTTTGGTCATGTTGAAAGGATGGATGATAGTCGGTTGGTTAAGAGGTTGTATAGTGGTGAATGTGTTGGCAATCGACCGGATGGGAGACCGAAGAAAAAGTGGGTTGAGTCAGTAAAGGAATGTTTGGATTAGAGAATTGTGAGTTTGACAGACTCGAGAATAAAGGTGCATAATAGGAGTGAATGGCTTTGTTTTGTGAGGGGGTATGGTTGTGGCCCACCTGGGCCAGGGGATGAACCCTACACTTGACGATATGCCATAGTGAGGGTTCGTCGCTGTCCTATGAAGCTCTAGGATGGATTTTCTGACTACGACTAGCTCTCACTAATAGGTATAGAGGGGGCAGTAAGGCTGGGCTTTGTTTTTCGAACTGTGTCATATTATTCTACTGCTTTTCTTTTCCGATGCCTATCTCGCACCTTACCCCCAGTCTTGGGGAAAAAGAAGGAATATGATATATTTATATATATATATATATATATATATATATATATATATATATATATATATATATATATATTTATATATATATATATATATATATATATATATATATGTATATATA
>JABUQX010070815.1:0-20000 GCA_015478945.1 Trachelipus rathkii | reverse complement strand
ATTAAATTAAAAACTTTCTTTTAAGAAAAAGAAAATTTTTGATTTAATGATTATTATTATTATCATTATTATTATTATTATTATTATTATTATTTACATGGTGAAGGTTGAAAGAGATGATCAGGGCCCTGCATCGTTATTCAACTACGCTATATAAATAATTAAGATTGGTTTGGAAAAATATTTCCACACCAATTAAAATAATAAGTAATAATTAATGATAATTACCCTATGTCCATTATTTTAAATTTCAAAGATTTTGTAAAATAATGCCATAATGCTTGTAAAATAAGGATATTTAGCATTAAGAAAATTGAAATTGGGGAAACGGGGAAAGATAATAATAATTATCCTATATGCCTCACTTCTTCCTTTATTCTTTTTCTCTCCTTTTGAATTGGAAACAACATTGAGAAGAACAGAAGTTGAAAAGAGAAAGGATCTGTAGGAAATTGCAAAGCCAATCGACTCACAAAATTGTCGGTTTTTGTCGGGAATTTTCTGGGCGAGAGTGTTTACGTAAAATTGGAGTCGGAGTGAGCCGAGAGAAATCGAACTGCACCGACAGACTAACCGGGGCATTGGTATGCCGTTAATGTAAACATTCCGCCGAAAACTCCACTCTAGAGCTCATTTTCGAAACTGCATTTTTTCTTTCTCTCTCTTGAAGCTGTTTCAACTCAATTATATATATATATATATATATATATATATATACGTACCTACCCTATATATATATATATATATATATATATATCCATTTGCATGTGTGCATTTACCGATATAAAATTAATGACATTTTTTTATTGGGGAACCATCTAAGGGGGGGGACTTAGTCTTAAGTGATAAATACTTTATATATATATATATATATATATATATATATATATATATATATATATATATATATATATATACTCACTACACTATAGAGTGTACCCCCACATTATTATCCCCACTCTGCTGGACAGGAAAGCCTGAGAAAGCTATATGCAGAAAAGTTCATTAGAATTAAGATAATTTTTTAAATTATATATATATATATATATATATATATATATATATATATATATATATATATATATATATATAGGGGAGAGTGGGGAACAAAAAATTTTCTTAAGATTTTCTGGTTAGCACACCTTAATAAGGTGACCTAAACATCGCATAGTAGTAAAAAGATAGTTTGAGCAGTAGAAGTAGTAGCATATGAGATCTGCGGACAACAATTTTTCTGTTGAGTTTTCCACCTTTTTTGACATATAGGTTAACTATTGGGAATCACCTACAACTATTTTTCGCAATTTAATAAAAATCGATATAAATATATATATATATATAGTAGTATCGAGAGGGTCCTCAGACAACAGTTATAATTTCAACACTGGTTGACACTGCTTTAGCACGTATACAGTAGAGATAGTTTAAGTGTCATACCGACCTATTGGGCATTATTTTGTGATTCCGAAAAAACAAAATGGCGGAGAAACAAATTTCGGAGATAGGAGACAACGGTGCTGCTGACGAAGAGAGAGATAATGAGAATCTCGAATTGAATGAGGGTAGTAAAGACGAAGGCCATAATCCGGAACAAGTAAACGGAGGGGGGGGCGGAGATGAAACGCCCATAACCCAAGAAAGGGGGCGCGCTCCCCCAGGGATTACCCCTCTCCAAACTCCTTTGAACCCAAGGGCCACTCCGAACCCCTACCTCACTCTTCTTAGCCCGGCATCCCAAGTAGTAAGGGAGGGAGCACCTCCCCCACGGGTCGAAACTCCACCATACATGCAAAAAACGGTTGCTTTAGACAACACTTTAAATCTACAGCTCAAGCCTGCTACTGTTGACACTACTACCAAAAAGAAAGTGCGTAGGAATTGGGGTGGGCTCGAACCACATAACCTCAATGAAAGCAAGTGGGAGGGTGCCGAATTACGAAACACTTCCCCGTGGGGACCCGACGGGCCCCTACCGATCCAGAACCAAGCCATAGGATCGGTCCAAACCTCTGCTGGGCCTAACACCGCTCAACCACAACCAAGCGTCCTCACAGGAGGAGTTATGGGAGGAAATAACAACGAAAGTGCTCCAGCAGGACAGAACACTTCAAATTATGGATTTTTACCAACGGGGACGATGCCCCCACCTCCCTATTATACAGGCATGCCACCTGGCAATTACACCATGCCTAACCAGGTCCATCCTTACCCCGGAGCATGGCAAGGATATCCCTATATGCCTCCACAACCATTTGGAGCGCCATATTACCCAACTAATTTGTTTAACACTGCGTTTCCAACGATTCCGGAAAATTTAAAGTTATTTGGCAGACATCTTAAGACAAGAATATGGAAAGGCATCTTATACCCAGATTTCATTTCTTCTTTGAATGCACAGCTAGATGCTTTAGGCCCATTAAACGAAAGTCAAAAGATCACTTTTGCAAAGTCAGCAATCTCATCCGATCAAAATAGCGAAGCGAGAAAATATATGCTCAGAGATAACTCTTTCTCAAAATTTACCAAATTAGAAGACTTTCTTTCCCAGTTAAAAATTTTCTTACAACCTGAAGAGAAGAAAACAGTTTTCGACTTCATGCTGGACTTTATAGAATATAGAAGAGAGAGAGATTCAATTTTTACGGATTTCGTGCTAGAATTGAAAGACCGGTTAACGAAGTACCAGAGCCGCCTGCATGATCTGGATGACAAAGCAATCTTCAACTCCAGGCAAATAAACCTATTGGTTACCGGGAAAATTATTCAAAACGTAAATGAGAGAAGAGATGGAGACAGATTACGAGAGAAGATACTTAGGGTATTCGATACAGAGATGAATTTAAATGAATTGATCGAAAAGCTGTCTCAAATTTCAAATGGAGCTTTGTTAAAAGATGAGAATAGAAGGCCAAATGAGGGCCGCACCACTAGGGTGTTCTGGGCCAAAGAAGAATCGGGGAGGAAACCGAGGGTTGGAGTTAATAATTCATACAGGGAACCAATGAAGCCAAGGTATGAGGAGAAGGGAAGGGAGGAGGCGAGACCCGATTACACTCCTCAAAGGAGGGGAGATGAGGTAAAGCCGAATAATACTTTTCAAAAGAAAAGAGAAGAAGTGAAGACGGGGTATGGTACACTGAGATATAAGGGCACCTTAAGGATGTCCGCCCAAGAGCTAAGAGAACACTATGTGTGCTTCTTTTGTGAATCAGTGGGACACTCGTCCCAAGCATGTCGTTGGGGATTGCCCTATTGCCAAAAATGTCAGGCAAACCATAGAAGGGGATCGCAACAAAATTGTAGAGGAGCACCGCCCTGGAGACCTACCCCAGATACCCCGCTGATGTTCACTCCATACAACAGCAAGTTTGATATGGAAAAAGGGATAAGAGCGGAAAAGCCCGAGTCTTGCAACCCAGGCCAGCGAGGGCCCAGGACCTTCTCCAAGAAGAAGAAAGGGCACAAGCCCCCAGATGGGAAGGTAAAGACCAACGCGAGAGTGTATATGGCTGAGAGCCAGCCGAGAGATTTTGAGGTGAATGAAGTAGTGGAGTATGATGATAGGATGTATGAAGGAGAACTTTCTCATCCTCAGGATAGGATAGAGAATGAAAATTTTTAGAATCGGGCAAAGAGAAGAAACGTGTGAAAAAAAAGTTTAAAGATAGAGAGAAAAGATGGGAAGCTAGGCGAAATAAACAGAAAGGAAAAGAAGTCGTGCAGCAACCTTTTAGACTGGGACGACACTTTTACACCAATGTCTACCTTGCTCCATCTTTAAGTAGTAGGCAGACGAAGACCAAAGTTTTGGTTGACACAGGATCTAGTGTCAGTATCGTCACCGCCCGGCGGCTCAAACAATTGGAAAAGGAGGGAAACTTTAAAGCAACCCTCCGTAAGACCGATTTAGTAGTACAGGGGGTGAACAGTAAGCCAACGGTCTTAAAAGGAGAAATACAACTATACCTTCGCCTACATAAAAAACATTACCTCACTACTTTCCAAGTGAGTGATAACGATGGAGAGAATAGTTGGGATATTCTTTTGGGTAGCAATGTTTTGTCTAACATTCCCATAACTTTGAACTTCTTTTCTGCACAGATGTCTATCAAGGAGGATGGAGAGATAGACATTCCGATCTTTGCCGATCCACTCGGAATTTATTTGGTTAGAGAAGTTTCTGGAGGGAATCTTAAAGTGATAAGGGACCTCAAGAAAAAGGAGGAGCAGTTGCCCCCGGCCCGAGGGTCGAGAGGGGGGGGAACAAAGGATTCGAACCAAATTTTCGCTAAACCAACCGCACGTGCTGCGGATAAGCATCTTTTTCCTAAAGGGACCGCCTTGCCAGCTAAAAGCGCACGCAACGCGGATCAGCATCTTTTTCGTAGGGAGGCCGCCTTGCCAGTTAATAACGTACGCAACGCGGATAAGCATCTTTCTCATAGGGAGGCCGCCAGGCCAGTTAGAAACGTAAACGCCGCGGATGAACCTCGCTCCTATAGGAAGGTCGATTTGTCTGTGTCCCAGAGAGGGAAGACAACCTCTTCAGTTCGGACTTCGAAGAAGCTGCCAGTGCCTATACAAGGGAAAAGAGATAGGGAAATTGCCTTGAAAGGAGAAGCTCAAGTGGAGCCAGACAAGATGAAAAGAGACAAGGTGGGCCTCGCGAACCCACCCCTCACTCATCGCAGCGCTGATTCCCGAGGGGCCAGACCCAGACTCAAGCACACTCCCTCAGCTATGGAAGAAAATTTGGGCCAATCCGAAGATTTGGAAGTTTTGGAGAGCGATGACCATGAAGGAGATGGCCATTTGATGATGGATGAAGAAATTAAGATAGATTTGAAGGTAATTGAGAAGACTGTTTTACCTAGTCAATCATGCGGATACCTAAAACTCCGACCTGAAACTCAAGATGATTTTGAGCTGGAGCGGAAGTGTTTAATGACACCAGCTTTCACCATGGGACCCCTGTATGTGGCCAATACAATTAGCCCAGTGAGGGATAACACGGTTATCCTCAGTTATATCAATTTGAGTGACCAATTGATTAGCCTGCACAAAGGTGCGACCATAGGAGAAGGGTATCCGATAATTAGCAAACAGATCCGGAGAGGCACAGACGTAAGAGGACACCAGAGAACAGTTTCTTCTAATGTAGCCACCTGCTCAAAAGGTCTCACGAAGACAGAGTTAAGGAGGGTGTACCAAGAGATCATAGAAGAGAAGATGTCAAAAGAGCATGCAGAGAATTGTCTTCTCGGAAATCCGAAGCACATGGAGGAATTGCTAGAGCTCCTCATGGACTACCACGATGTATTGGCACTAGATGATGATGCTGTCCCAGTCTGTCCGCTTCAGAAATTTAAGATTGAGCTGTTACCCGATGCCCCTAAAGTAATCTTTCGAAAACAATACAGATTACCGCACCGGTACTTGCAAGACATCGATGATTTCACCGATTCTGCACTGAAAAAGGGGTACATTAAAGCTGGGTACAGCCCCCATTCTTCTCCGTTACTGGTTGTGGCTAAAAAGAATAGCCCGAAACCAAGGGTGTGTCTGGATTACAGGTACCTCAACTCCCATAGCGTTCAAGACGTGTTCCCTCTGCCTTCAATCGACGAGATTTTTACGTCCCTAGGGGGTAATACTGTGTTTACGTCCGTAGATTTATTGGACGCGTATAACGCCTTAGAGATAGAGGAGGGGACGCAAAAGTTGATGGCATTTAGGACGAGGAAGGGCCTCTGGTGTCCCACTCGCTTGATGTTCGGACATAAGAATGCCCCTAGCATTTATGCCCGCACGATGACAATGGCCTTGAACCACCTCTTAGGACCCGTCGCACAAGTCTATCTAGACGACGTTTTGATCCTGGGCAGGAACGTGGAGGAACACTTTGAAAATTTAAGGAAAGTACTTGCTGCTTTCAGAGAAAATAAGCTGAGAATAAAATTATCTAAGTGTAGCTTCCTACAATCAGCTGTTTTGTACCTGGGATTCAAAATAGGAAGAGATGGAATTAGCCCAGATCCGGCCAAGGTAGAAACAATGAAGAGTTTCGTCCCTCCTACAAATGTGAAGGAGACACAGAGTCTACTTGGTTTCTTCTCTTATTTTCGCTTCCTCATAAAGGACTTTGCCGCAGTAGCACAACCTTTGTACGATCTGATAAAGAAAAATGTTCCTTTTCTTTGGACGGAAAAACAACAACAAGCTTTCGACACCTTGAAAGAGAAACTGGTGGTGCAGCCACAACTAACTTTCCCTGATTATAGCAAGGAATTCTTCGTGAATACAGATGCCAGTAATTACGGAATAGGAGGGGTGTTGTACCAACTGACAGATGAAGGGAAGGAGAAGCCCTTATCTTTCGTGTCCCGGACACTCAGGGGCAGTGAGTTAAATTATGATACGATCGAAAAGGAGTGTTTAGCCGTGGTGTTCTGCTTGCAAAAGTTTAAGAACACCATCTTCGGCTATAAGGTCACTATCATCACCGACAACCAACCTCTCTGCTTTATCTTTAGAAATAAGCAGCAGACCGGCCGTTTAGCTCGATGGAATCTCTTAGTAAACAGTTTCTCACCCACCATAGTGTATAAAAAAGGAAAGAACAACGTTGCCCCCGACTATTTGAGTAGGCATCCGGCATCTAATGTGTTCCTGGTCAAAGAAACAGCGAAAACAGAGAGAACAGAGGAAGCAGAGAGAGCAGAAACAACAGAAAAGTTCCCGCGAATCGATTTCGCGTTGAGTCGGGAAAATTTCATCAAAGAACAACAGAAATGTCCCCGTGTAGGAAAATTGGTAAAATGGGCCGAAGAAAATCCCAATACACATCCACACATCCTAATAAAAGGCATCTTACACTACGCCGTAGAAGCAAAACCTTATCTTGTACATGTTCCAGATAGTATGATTTACAGTGTGATAGACCAGTGCCACGCTTCACTCGCTGGTGGACACGGTGGTCAGCAAAGAACTGAAAAGAGAGTAGGGGAGAAATACCATTTCCCTGGTGTCAAAAGTTGGTCAAGGAATACTGTAGTCAATGTGTGTCGTGCGCCAGAACAAAGGGTCCTAGACCCCCTGTCGCAGAGATTAATAGATGGCCGCTGCCGTATACACCTTTCTCACGCGTTCATGTTGACAGTATTGGAAAATTGCCATCTTGTACAGGATCAGGAGCCAAGTACATCTTAGTATTTCGCGACGTTTTAACACGGTATGTTGAGTTAGTGCCTTGCAAGACTAGGACGAGCGAGGAATGTGCCAGAGCACTACAAGAGAGGGTCATATGTAGACATAGTGCCCCTCAACTGCTTGTCTCTGACAATGCCTTGGAATTTACGAGCCAGGTGTTTAAGGACCTATGTAAGGCGTGGAGGATAAAGAAGATAGAAATTATGCCTTACAAAGCCTCCCAAAATGGTGTTGTAGAAAGAATAAATGCTGATATTGAATCTTTCTTGCGACATTACGTGAATGCAAACCACCGAGATTGGGATAAATACCTGAGTTTTGCCCAAATCGCTATCAATTCCGCGTATAATCGATCTATAGGGTCTTCACCCCACTTCCTGTTACATGGTTACATAAAGAGGCTCCCTTACGAGATGCCTGATTATGTATCACCCTTTGTGAATAAGTCCGAGAAGATGAGATTCATTTCGGACGAAGTGGATACGATAGTAGAGAGGATCGATTATATAAGAGATTTGGCAAGAGAGAAGTTAGAAGCGGAAACCACAAAAACTTTGGAGCAACAACATAAAAGGGCCAAGCAAAGAGAGTTCAAGATCGGAGATTATGTCTTCGTCAGAGCAGTCAAACCGCCCCATCAAAGTTCGAAGCTATGTCCCAAGTTTGACGGGCCATATATTGTCCGATGTTTAAGAGGACCTAACAAGTTGATGGTGTGTTGTTTACATTCAGGCCGAGACTTCCCAGTCCATGTGGACAACGCCAAGGTGGTCCCAGCAGAAAAGTTCACCGAGTCACATTTTGACTTTATGAATGATGAAGTTTGGAATCCCCACGCCGTGGAAGAAATGTTAAGCTCCAAAGAACAAAAAAGGGAAAGAATTGAGGAAAGGCAACAAAGAAGTGACCCAAGAGTCCCTTCAGAGAGAAAAGAAGAAGACGGAAAAAGAGAAGAGGAGGAAGAAGAGGAAGAAGAAGCAGAAGAAGACGAAGAAGACGAAGAAGACGAAGAAGATGAAGTAGTAGATGAAGTGGAAGAACTTCCTCCTCCCACAAATCAAATGTCTTCCCCATATTCTTTCCAAATTCCCATAACGCCACAAATTCAGCCCGGACACAGCTATTTTCCAATTTCCCATTACCCACAATCTCACCAAGAATGCTACAACTCTTACTCTACTCCCCCACCTCAGCCGGTACCAAGTGGTACGAATTCCTGGAGCCATCAGCCTCCAGTGCAACAACCGACCCCGGTGGAACCCGTAAGAGAAAGTAAACCTGTGGAAGAAAGAAGATTTAGCAGTGAGATTGTAGAAAGAAGAAGATATAGCGATGTACTCGCCGGAAGAGGCCGTCCAGGCAGTGAATTCAAGTGTTCCACTCCGAAAATTGACTTCCCTAAGACTCCCTCCAACACTGCGGTGCGGAGAAAAGAGTTCAGACCATCTTTATCCCCAATTCAGCAAGAGATTTCCCTAGACCCTGTTCAAGAAATTTCTCAGGAGCCGCCAGCACACGAAGGTGAGGTGTATGGAGCTTATGGTGGAGCCTCCAAGAACAAATTCCCCTGTGAAATCTCAAATTTCCCCAGTGAAAGATGGCCACTATCCCATTCCCTCGGTCGTAGACACATCTCCTAAGGTATTCATCCCAGATAACAGAAAACAGGACCCCTCTTACAGGCCCCATAATCTGTTCACTGGTCCTAGAGATTCTACACCCCGAGTTACCCGAAGTCAAACCAGGATGAAGGAACAAGCTTTACAGCAACAGCCCGAGGCAAGTGACAACACGGAGACTACAGCGAAGACTCCTGTCCAGCCTCCACCTGTCGAATTGGATTTGAACACCACAGTCCGTGGAGGAAAAACTTGGTATTTGCCTCCTGGTTACTAGTTCATCCCAATTCTGTATATACTTCTGTATATTCCTAGATTTAAGAGAAAATTCTTTAGTTTGTAGAATGGATTCTTCTTATTCTTCTAGTCTAAGAAGGATACTCTTAATTTTAAGACCTTGATAAAAGTACATTTCGCTTCGCGTTTGTACTAAATTTTTTTTTTCTCTAGTTAAGAAATACTTAGTGGATTAGGAAAAACCTTAGACTGGATTAGACAACGATCGTTATAATTTTAAGAAAATTAGATGGATTAGTATACATTCCTTACCTTTTAAGAAATTAGTCGGGATTAATACTTATTCATAGGATATCTAATCTTAGATTTTAGTTGTAGATTCCATAAATCTTAGGATAGATTAATTCAGTTCTAGTTTTACTCATTTTTATATATAAAGAAACCTTTTAAAAATATGTTTCACTCTCAGAACAAGGGGGGGGACAGCAATTTTTAATACAAAAAATAAAATACAAAATAGAAAATCCAAAAAACTTTTCTATTAAGAAAACAAAAAAAATAAGTAAAAGTAAGTAAGTAATAGCTAAGTAAATAAGTAATAGCTAAGTAAGCAACTAATGCTAGTAAGTAAGTAAGTAATATCACTAACTAGTAAATAAACCATTAAGTATTAAGCAACATACAACTTTGAGTTTAAAAACTCACTTTTAGATTTTAAGCCAACTAACTCGATTATAATTAAGAAAACATTAGTTTAACAATAAAATGCGAACGCTTTAACTAACCAATTAATTTTAAAATATTAATTAAACATAGGCGACCAATCATTCCTGCCATCGTTCGAAACCATGTTTCTAAATGTTTCAACACATCAACGGGCTCACCAATGGGAATTCAAACTTATGACCATTCGAGTAAAAGTGTTAGCCCAGAAATTGAACGAAGTAAGTGAACTGCCTTGGATCTCTGCAAGATCAAAAAGGAAGCGAGCCGCTTTTGAATTTGGAGGAGACGTCCTCAACATTCTTTTTGGCACTGCTACCGATAAACAGGTAAAACTACTTCGAAAAAAGATCAACATCTTAGGTAACTATGCCTCTACCTCAAATTTATTGATTACTGAATTAAAGGAACAATTGAAGGCGAATACTCGTACTTTAATAAATTTCAGGGACAGCTTACAAAAATTGATAGAGTTTCAGAATAGTCTAGGTGCTACGCACAATATAATAAACCAATTGGGAAGCATAAGGGCGTTAATAAATTTAATTGAACAAACCGTTCAGAACATCCATCAAATCCACCAATTAGTGATAAATTCACTCCAACTCGCTAAAAACAAAATCACCAACTCACAACTTTTTTCTCCCATCTTCCTATTGCCTTTCATACTAGAAATGAACAAAGAGACCAAACTTCATACAGTCATTCCTCTAGAAACAAAAACTTATCAAACGTTTCTAACCTATTCTTGGACTATTCAATCTGCAACTAACCCATATGAACTAATCACCTTAATTCCTTTTATCTCAATAGAGAAATTCGTTTCCTACAAACTAATACCTTTTCCTACCCACCTTCCTTTAAATAAATCATTAGTTCGAGTCATGTACAACGACCCAAATAGTTACTTCTTTGTAAATTACGGTAATCGGAAGTACACTTACCTTAAAGAATCAGCCCATGATCTTTGTCGACATTTAGGCCAACTAGCAGTTTGTCCCCAGTCCCAAGTGTTTGCTTCCATTGATGATCAGTCTTGCTTACTATCTTTAATCTTGAACTTCACTAATGACTTTTCACACTGCCCTATCGCAGAATATAAGTCTATAGAACCTTATACTGTCGCTTTAGGACACTTCACCCTGATTTCTTTTTCAGAAAAAACTAGGGCTTCGATTGCATGTGAGAAACCCAATTCTATCCAGCATGTCTATGACTATGTCTTTACTATTCCTCACGGATGTGCTTTCATCTCTTCTAAGTTTCAGTTTAAGAACCCTATTCATCTTGAAAAGAACATAACCCTTTCTTCCTTAATTTCTTATTCTGATCACGTTTTATTCAACTTCTTATCTCACGTTGCTTTACCTAACATTTCTTCTGTTTTGTTCCCTAAGTTTCAAACCTTAAAAGAAATTCATTGGAATCAAAGACTAGATCAATTAAATCAAACAATGCACCCCTTTACACCGTATTTTCCCCAGATAAAATTCATTCCATACATTGGAGGAGGAACCTCTGGCACGATCTTTTTCATCATAGTTCTTGTCATTGCGTATTTCGTTTGGACGAAAAGAGTATTTCTTTGCAATATGTGCCTGCCCAAAACACCCATTCAAACTGAAAGCATCCCACTTCAGGCCGTCCCAACATCTAACGTACGTATCCAACTAGCACCTGAAGATGCTCCCTCAAATAACCTGGTTCAGATAAGATCTCGACCCAGCTCCCCAACTCCTATTCAACGTTTGTCTTTACTCCCAAGACCTCCTATGCCTCTTCCTAACACTCGAGCTATTACTTCCTCTGAAAATCAAGCGACTTATTCGAATTAGAAAATCAATCCTTAAGTAATGATTTTCCCGGGGAGGGGACCTTTATCGTACGTATAGTACTTTTAATTCGAAATGTATTCCATCTTTTAAATTAGATTCCAACATTTATAAATTATATTCAAAAATACGTTCAGAAACGTATTCTGTGAAATCAAAATCGATCGAAATAGGTCGCTTAGAAACAAAGGCTTCCCGCCTTCCTCTTGCTCGTAACGACGACGCAATAGAATTCCTGTTTGGGTTTGTATTGCGTGCATTGGAGGATTGACTCATTTGCAATCCTACAAGAGCGTCTCAGTCGCTCCTTGCTGGGTAATCTGTAGAGTTGAAAGTGAACGCTTGTGCGAGAATTTGATCCTTTTCACCTCTCTACTGTCACTATGTCTATATATATATATATACATACTATATATATATATATATATATATATATATATATATATTATATCAAATATTCCTGTTGTGCTTGATCCAGTTTACCTGGCCGGAAACTAATAAAATATGGTGAATCAGAGATCGACCCCACTCACCAATATATATATATATATATATATATATATATATATATATATATATATATATTACATACTAAAAGAATGTAATTGTATTAATAATCACATTCTTCCGGTATGCTTATAATTATATTTTACAGCATGATAAACATTTTATATTTTAAATAAAAGAATCAGCTCCATAAACAAAGCGAAGCTAAAACGTTTATCATTATGGCATTATTATCTGACCTATAAGAGGTATGTAAAATGTGAATATTCTTTTCAGTGTATCATAAATTTGTGTCCTTCTAATTAATCATTATGTAATTATTAAATGAAACATGATTCTATTATGTATTTAGATGGAATAAGCCATCAGGTAAAATATTTAGATGGAATAAGCCATCAGGTAAAATATTTAGATGGAATAAGCCATCTGGTAAAATATTTAGATGGAATAAGCCATCAGGTAAAATATGCTTTGATGTATTGTTTTTATGTCTATGAATGCTAATCATGCCACCACATGCTTCTCAAGCAAATATGTATTTCATTAGTAATTATTAATACTTTCATTTAATTCCAGCAATTAGATTTCTTTTATGTATTTTATTATCAAAAGTTTATTATTCCTAGGTGTTCTTTATATGGATCTTGTTTTGTGATTTGAATTTTGTCTGTAAAAGTCCCACATTGGGCGAAAATAAATATCACTAGAAGACTTGCTTAACTGCCCTTCTAGCCATAGATAGTAATAAGGAATCAAGAATACATTACTATATATATATATATATATATATATATATATATATATATATATATATATATATATATATATATATATATATATTAATAATAATAATAATAATAATAATAATAATAATAATAATTGAATAGGGCTTTGCCCATGAGTGGTGGTGACAACTAAAATAATAAAAAATAATATATATATATATATATATATATATATATATATATATATATATATAATATATATATATATATACTATACTTCTTTCTTTATATATATAATATATATATATATATATATATATATATATATATTTGTGTGAGGAAATTAAAATTGATACCTCCAAAGGGTTATGAAATTTTAGGTTGGGATGGACTATTCTTTTTCACTTCGGTGCCTAATGGTTCATCCTTCACAGGCCTCACTTACAAAGAGGAACCATCCAAGTAATGAAGTGCTTTAATACCTTTTCAGTGGTCATTTACCCTTTTAATCCTATTCACATTTACGTATTGACTTACGCATAACCATCACACACATACTTGAATACCTATTTTGTATCAAATGTAAAATTGCGAAATATCCCATTTATTTGAAGTTTCTCGGAGGGGAGAGGTCGGAAAAATGTCCCTCGTCCACTACACACACTATAATCGCTATTGAGTGGTCGATCTCGGGTGATGGAGTTAGTGCAGCTAAGACTTCGCTGCTGGCATGCCCTGGTACATGGTCTATGGTCTTTGTTAAATCACGCAATATTTTGTGGAGTTCGTTATAATTTTGAATTTGCTATAAACATCACTTCTTTTCTCTGCACTAATGCTGTTTCACCCTCTGTTAAAGTTGAAATTATCGTTCAACTCATACCTCTAGGTAAACCTTATCGATTCCTAAGCTATACTTCCCTCACCCTCCTTGTTTTTTTACCTATAAAAGTGAATTTATAATTTTTTCCCCCGTTTAAATTAGTTTTTTAATTGATTAAATTTGAAATGCGAGACACAAATCTTTGTTAAAAACTGAAAAATTCTGGACCTTCTGTCGTAGACTGAAAAAAAAACATCTATATATTGCAACCGAAGTGTAGAAGTTTTTTTTTATTATTATGTTCATCCAAGTCATTATTTCAATATAAGAAGAGAAAATATAATAATGACTGTAATAACATGAATCATAGTTACAATCGAGAAAAAAAAAGTCTCATTGGCATCCGATAAGGCCAAACGCTTTAAAACATAATAGACTCGATTTTCAAGCAAAGGAATGGGACCTAATAAAATGAAATTACCGCCATTTCCAAAAGTATTCCTGTTTTCAATACAAATAATGGAATGAAAAAGCAATTTACATATATTTCTTCTTTATTTAACTTCCATGGAAGGCAACAACTCCCAACCATTAATAACCAATTTTATTTTCAGTACAAAAATTGAATTAAAAATAAATTTCTTTTATTGGGTGGAACTTCCATCACCAAAAATGGCTTTAAATATCTGAGTAAAAGTAAAACTCTCTTCATGCAATAAAGTTAGAGAATATTCAGCACTCAAGTAGATAAGTTAATCTACTAACATATATCAATGTGTAATTTACATAATAACATGGTTATATTTAATAATACAAATAAATATATCATTATAAAACCCTATGAGTGAGTACTGAATAATTAATACTTGACCAGAGTAAATATATATATAGCTAATACGTAACAAAGTTTTTATACAATTATATAACAATATAATTACTATAATATAAAATTTCAATACATATAACCTTATACCCTAACTATACATAATTAACCCATAACGTGAAATAATACTATTACAATACATAACAAAAATGATTTATACCAAACATAACATAAAAACAATAATCATACTATTGTTTTATAAATAACATATACATAAATAATAAGGTATTAGAATAATAATAATCATCATAAGTAAAATGATATTGGCGAAAAACGATTTTAAAGACAGTAAAATATCAGATAAAATATATTTCAAGAGATAAAGTAAATCTGGCTAAGCTCCCCTTCCCCCCTCAACTCACTCTCCATCATATACTCACTCTCATGATCTTAATACTTGATCTATATTTGAATTTATTTGATATCTCAAAGTCTAATATTCTGAGTATATCATTTAGAATAAATTAATAGTAATATTCAAATAACTTTTCATTATATATACTTAATCGTCTCCTAAATATATATGCTTAAAAGTAACAAATAATATATTGAATATTCATTTTATATAAAACACTACTTCCTTCCATATAAATGTAATAATAGTAAATTCAAATAACTTTTTCTTATGCAAAAACTCTTTCAATAAAAATAGCAATTACTACGTAAAATAAATAGATCATAACTATATTTAATAAAACAATAACCAATAAAAACATCCTTAGCATCCTAACATAAAAGTATAGTATAACTAACTAATACATACAGAACGATATTCCATATGTCACTACTATTTTTCATTCATATCATGTAACATAATACTACACTTGTCATTATCCTACCTTACCATATGTATAATTTCTTTAATTATATCATTACTACTTAAGTAATAGGTCTTTCAGCACACAGAATAGGATGATCTAAAGAAGTCCTATATCCTTAGTTCTCTATTGTAATAGCTAATGTATCAAATAAACCATCATCAAAATGGTCAAATTAATATACTAACACTCAGACAAACATGAATAAATTACCTCACGTTAATAGAATTAATCTGTAAAATCATTCAGCAACTAGTTCTACCTACTAATCAAAAGTGTATAATAAGTAAAACTAACAGGACATTATAAAAAACTCAATGTACCATTACTATTCCAATAACATTAATCCAGACAACTACATAGCTAAAGCTATGATTTTTTAGAAAAACATAAACGAAAAATCTTCCCATTTCTTTTAACAAAATGTAGACCTAGAAGATAACGCAATAAATACTACCCAATCATATTGAACTATAATGAATATTGGATATTATATAAAATTCACCAAAATAGCCATTAGAAAAGAGCTATAAATATATCACGTAATTTATTACAATAATATAAATAATAACGAAAGAACATTAGCAAAATTTCCGGTACGTTATATAGTGATAATCCAATATCAAATTACTCAGCAAATAAAATAATTATACTAAGCCTCATACGTTTCATAACACAACATCACCAAGGTTAAACACCTCACTAAGTTATATATACTATCCGAAACTTAAACTTACATATTCTTATATAAACATATGATCACAATAGATAGGTATTAATTTACGCTATATATTATTGTCATAGTTAAATTTATTACAATAAGTAGAAGATGAAACTGACAGAAAATAATATTATTAATCAAAAACCTAAACATTTCAAACACTTACTAAATGGAAGTATAAAACCTACAATAGTAACTTAACCTTGGTGAGTTCTTAAATCAACTATAATATTGATTACTTTTTTTTTTAATGTATATTAGGAGACAATAATAATTTTTATAAGTAACTATTAAAGTATCATTATTGGTTTCAGTCAGTACTCAGATCTTCCTTCGGGTGACGAATATATATAGTATATATTACAAAACGTACCATGAAATAATATTGTAAACATAAAATTATCCTAAATAATATATCATAAACTCACAATGGATAGGAAAAAACCTAATCAATAAGATTTTACATATCTATTTGGAAACTACGCATAAACATTATAACATTTTAAGCTATAATAAAGTTTACTTTCAAACCTATACCCTCACTCATTCAGTGTGAGTAAGTCTTGAGACATAATTATAAAATAAATTCCACCTAAATATAAATATAAAACCACACACCTCACCTCAAAAATTCTCTAATATACTACTTATAAAAACCCCCAAAAAAACAGAAAAGGGTTTAACCACAAAGGTATTATTTCTATTAAATTTTAACTATTATTTGAAAATATTGTGTGAGAGTAGATATTTTTTATAAAAATTAGTAATATGCAATAATATACAGACATAAATATGTTTCATTAATAGTGAGCCTAGTTGCTTTTATTCAAGATTTTTACTTGATAAATTTATAAATATTGAAAAAAATATGAGAATGAAATCAAAAAATAATTTTATAATAATATATTAATATACAAGTAAACTATATATATAATGATAATATGTAATTATTACTACTTAATAATTTTTCCAACTAGATAATGAAATTATAATAAATTGAGTATTCATTAAAATTATAAAATAAATATAATATAAAAACATTATTGATCAATAAAAAATAGATATAATCTATTAAAATTATATAATATTTAATATATTATCTCGATTATATACGCAATATATCATACATATTTTTAGTTTATAGGATCAGTTCCTATTTCATATCCTTACTAGGAACGAAGAAAAATAGTTAAAAGTTTGTTTATTCGTACAAGTGTCATTTCTTTAAAAATTTTTATTGAAAATTATATATTAATATAATTTAAAATTTACGTTTAAATATGATCATATTTATATAAAATACTTTAAATAATTTTTATTTACATACTACATTTTTAGTTGTAATATTATCTAAACCCCCTTTCTTTCGTTACATTTTCTTTAATATAAAGAATTTTGAAACTGTTAAATACATTATAGTATATTACAAATCTCTCCAAATATAATGTAAGAAATAAAATGACAAACTAAGTCAAATGATATGAACCTCTCAGAATATTTTTTTTCGTGAATGACTAATCTGGCTATTTATCTATAACCTTTCGGTAAAATCTACTTAATAATTACACTAAGAATAAAATATAACACAGCTCAGTAATTCTAATGCCCAAATACTACAATAAATATTCTACACCCAAGCCACTAAATAAAAGTTTGAATCATGGCATGTAGTACTTAGTAAATTGTCAGTGTATCTGCGATGGTAAAGTTAATCCCACTTTTTAGTCCAAAATACACTAATCTGATAGTATTATCTTGTAATTAATACTAATATTATTATTTAATAAAAATATCACAAAGTAATTCTATAATTAATCGTATAAGTCTAGAATAACTACCGTATTAATCAATGCACAGTAAATATTAACTATGGTAAATATCACTATTAATTACGAACTATTGTACGAGAACATATAATTCACACTACCACATCTAACGACAGCCACACAAACTGGGATCCTTCAATACGAAACTACCCGCCGCAATAATCGAAGCCAACTTAACCAACCGACCGCAAACAGCCATGTCTCAGGTGCAGACAATCACTCATATAGCGACTACCTTAAGGAATTATACTATCAAATTAACTTTAACTATAGTTATAGTTCAATCAAATAGAGTGTGGTATAAAAATACACTCATGGAGGGGGCGTGTAAGTAAAGACATGTCGAATATTGTTGAGTCTTTATTTTTATTATAATTTAATCTTATAATATAAAGATATATAACATGAAAAATGGTAAAATGGTTAAAGAACCAAATCAACACCTTTGACAATAGTACAACTTAAATTTGTTCTACCATACATATTTTCATAAATTGTAAAATAGCTAGATTACATAGCTTTCAAAAACTTAAAATAATCTTTTTCGTAAGTTGCCATCTCATGAGCTGAATCACGGTAGGTCTGGCACTCGGCAGTTTACGACCTTAAATTAGAACTACAACTAAATGACTCTAGATACGTGTTAAGAAACAATCAGCGTCTCAGACAATATCTCAGAACTCTAGCCTACTTAATATCATAGACTTACATTTAAGCTAACAATCCACAATACACACTAATATCAATTTAGTCAAACTCAATAAGTTATTTATGCCAACATATGTACCTCATGACAACCTCGAGAATCTCTGCAGTTCTCGCTAAAAAGAACCAAATCCGATGGCGTGCAATCACATCAATATATCCTACCCGTACAATATTTAAGATTCAACACATTATAATGAATACCATACTAATTTGATCAATGTGTTCTTAATAATACACGTGTAAATGGGTTCTTACTAGTAAAGTTATTATTTAAGATACCTCATTCATAGCATTATTTGTCACTCGCATTGCTATTATAACAATTATATTACTTATACGAATCAAGCGAGAAATTATATCTCAATTTATGACTTTATAAATAATACTATCTGCAAATAGTACAAATTTCTATGTCAATCATTTATGAAAATCTCCACTTTTCAACTATACAAATGAATAATCTCTGACTCAAATCTCAATTCCTTATTCCTAACTACTCGGCATAATCATACACACAACTTGCTACAACACGTTTTTGATCATATGTTAAATTGTGTCGAATGTACTTCATCTCTATCTTTAGCTTCCTAGGGTAACAAACATCCTAACGTGACTGCGCATGGCAAAAGAAACTACACTATTTTTATATCTTATAATGAGTATATTTACTATGAAAATATGTATTATAATATTAATAAGAGACACCCAATCTTATCAATAGAATAAATACTTTAATCAACACAAATCATAATTTGTCAACACTAATATTAAAAACGTTATTTTATAATTTTTCTCATACAGTATGTTGAGCTTTGCTAAACTTTATCTCTCCTTCGATTATAGTGTTATCCATAGACCATAGCCATGTAACTTGGACACAAGAGTATCTAGTTAAAATTTATCATTTCTTATCACACCTAACACTTAAGATAAATTTAAAGTTATACTTATTCTAAAATATAATGTAATCATTATAATCATAACTTACAATATATTATTCTTGGTCGCAGACCTTCAAGGCCAATCACCTAATATTCATTATGTAGTTAAAAAATTATGATTATATTATTGATAAACCTATAGGTGAAGAATAACTTATATAATATGTTTTTACATATAAATATATTCACTATTTGCAAATAATCTGTTATAGCACTATCACCTACCCAGAAGTTTTCAATATCTTTTGAATAATCTCAAATACATCTTTCCTATCCGTAATATATATTAGCCACTTTGACTCATCTGAATTAAAACCTTGCATTAATGAGTCCCTGCGTCTAAATTCGTTATTATGTTATATATGAGGAACAATAGTAGGCCAGCTCACTGAAACTATTGGATCCTCCGCTATCTCTCTCATTTTTTT
>JABUQX010070814.1:45000-46066 GCA_015478945.1 Trachelipus rathkii | reverse complement strand
TTAGTCTCCAAAAATCTAAAATATTCTGAAACATCATCATTATTCTTCCTTTTTATAATAATACCCTCCAAATCCTTGAAGTCCATCATAAGTGTTTCTACTCCTGTACAACAGCTGATTTTTATAATGTTTGTAAACAAGTTTATAAGAATAAGAATTCATTCACACGGTCAATTTGGCCCAAAACTGTTCTTAAAATGCGTAAGATTTTATCTTATCGAGCGTAAGAAGTTTTTTAGCTTTTATAAATTTAAAAGTAAGAATAGGACAATTGGTCCAATTAAATTGATGAAAATTTAGTGAGTTCAGATAAGGAGTTGGTCAACATTTTCAATGCTTATTTTGCTTCAGTGTTTACAGAGGAAAGATTAGATAATAGTTCAGAGACTAATAGTTCTTGTATGCATGTAACAAATAGACTTACAGAATTTGAATTTGATGTAAAAGATATTAAACGTTTATTAGACCATATTCATGCAAAGCTGCAGGCCCTGATGGTATATATATGGTAGAATTCTGAAAAAGGGTAGTTTAAGCATTGCAAAGGCACTGTATTTGATTTTTAAGCGATCTATAACATTTGGTGAGGTACCAGATGACTGGAAAACAGCATATGTTGTGCCTATTTATAAGAAAGGTAGTAAGGAAGATTTGGGAAATTATAGGCCAGTTAGCTTAACATCTCTGGTTGTAAAGATTCTGGAAAAGTTACTGAAAGGTCATATAGAGAAATCATTTAGAAGATAACAAGGCATTGTATGACCAGCATGGCTTCAGAAAGGGTAGGTCACATGTCAGACAAACCTTTAGAATTTATGGAATACATTACTGACTGCATTGACAGAGGAGATCCAGTTGATATTGTATATTTAGACTTTAGCAAAGCTTTTGATAAGGTTTCCCACATAAGGCTGATGAAGTTATTGCAATGTGGTATAGGTGGAGTGGTACATGGTTGGATTAAAGAGTGGTTACGAAATAGAAAACAGTGTGTACAACTAAATGGGAATAAATCATCATGGGAAATAGTGAAGAGTGGTGTCCCACATTCAGTGCTGGGGCCACT
>JABUQX010070814.1:35000-40000 GCA_015478945.1 Trachelipus rathkii | reverse complement strand
GTATTTCATACGGAACTTATAGTTTGGGTATTATTATTTTTTATTATTTTTTTTTTTTATTGTTATTATTTTTATTATTATTATTATTATTATTATTATTATTATTATTATTATTATTATTATTATTATTATTATTATCATTATTATTATTATTATTATTATTATTATTATTATTATTATTATTATTATTATTATTATTATTATTATTATTATTATTATTATTATCTTTCTTGTTGTTGTATACCCTTAACAAGGTATAGCCACACCTTGTGTGCTGTGGATACCCTCGTACACTCACTCAAATAAAAAAATAATAAAAAAAAAAAAAAAAAAAATTTAATTATTATTTTTTTTTTTTTTTATATATATATAAAAGAATTTTTGGCAATTCATATCGCAACAGCCTCATTTTAATCCATGGTCTAGCTCCTAAGGTTGTAAATTCTTTGATTTTTCCACCCTCGGTCTGTTATTAGTGCCTCCGCTCGCTCCACATCTTATTTCTCTTTTTTTTTCTTTCCTTCGCTCTGCCAACTTCTACGCCTTTCATCATGTCTACTCCCTCGCGAGCATTCCATTTGCAACCTTTCTTCGTAAACAATCCCGAGCTTTGGTTTGACCTGGCTGAGTCAGCGCTCCTGACCATCGAAGACGAGAAGGAGAGATATTCGAGAGTTGTGAATGCTCTACCAGAATCTTGCCTCCTCAAAATCAGGGATGGCCTGGCAACAACTAGAAACTCTACAACCCCTTACAACACGCTCAAAACCCTTATTATCGACCGCTTGGCTCCCACCAGAGAGGAACAATTGGAAACTCTGCTTGGAGGCATCTCACTGGGCGACCAGAAACCCTCGGAATTGATGGTAGGGATGCTGGGTTTGCTGGGCGGCACTCCATCTACACGGGAAGAGAAAATAATTCGCACCCTCTTCCTCCAGAAGATGCCTGCTCGACATCACAGCGTACTGCAATCAATAAACCCGACGTTGTCCCTCACTGAGTTTGCCGCTACAGCAGACAGAATTTTGCGCCCTCCGGTGGAGCCTTTGGTCCACACCTCTTACGCCGTTTCCTCTCTTTCTCCTACCTCTTCAACTCTCGCACCTCCTCAACCATCTACAACTCACGCCCAACACATTCCCCAGTACTCTACCAACACCTCCGCCACCCTTCCTCCCCCTCTTGTTCCTCAACCGCCTTCTGCCGCCTATCCAGCTCAACCTCCTTATTCTCACCCACACCAACCTTCCTACTCTCACGCTTTCGCAGTACAACCTCCTCCTTCGGCAGCTCTGGATACCCGGGTTTCGGTTCTCGAAACTGGCATGGCCGATATTAAAACGGCCCTTCTCTCCCTTACAGCGGCAATTAATAATTACCCTCTTCTTCCTCCAGTACCCTCCTCATCCAGCGTTCGTCCTTCTCGCGGTCCTCGTTCACCTTCTGCTTCTTCCTCACGCCAGCGCCAGTATCCTCATGGGTACTGTTATTATCACCATACTTTCGGCATGGATGCCAAGAAATGCGATCCTTCCTGCCCTCTCTATCAGGGAAACTCAGCAGCCAACCCGTCGTAGGGGCGACGGGAGATGCTGGTGCTTTTTCTTCTTCCCCTCCTACTACACAGGATGTTCTTCGTATCTACGATCAGTCCACTAAACTTGCCTTCTTGATCGATTCCGGCGCTAGCCTTTCGATTTTACCACACAACCCTTCTCAAGACTCGGCTATCCCTCTTTCAGGCCGTCAACTCTTCGCTGCTAATGGCTCTTCCATTCCAGTATATGGAGAGCGTTTATGCACGTTGGATCTGTCTCTCCGCCGCCAGTTTCTCGTCGCTGAAGTGACACAGCCCATCCTCGGCGCTGACTTTTTGTCCCATTTCAATCTTATGGTAGACCTTCGTAATAGGCGTCTAGTTGACGGTGATACTTCTCTTTACTCTCACGGTTCCCTAGGTTCTTCAGAGCTAAGGGGCATTTCCGCTATCGCTCCGCCATCTTCGGTAGTGTCTCCCTTCCTTTCTATCCTGCAGGAGGACTTTCCTTCTTTATTGCATCCTTGCTCTTCAGACACCCCTCTTAAGCATTCTGTGGAACATCATATAGAGACCACTGGCCCACCCACCTTTGCTCGAGCTCGCCGTCTTCCTCCTGATAAACTCAAAGCCGCCAAGGCCGAGTTTGATCACATGTTGCAACTTGGCATTGTGCGCCCTTCCAAAAGTTGTTGGTCTTCTCCGCTACACATGGTCCCTAAGGGCACCACGGGTGACTGGAGACCCTGTGGGGATTTTAGGGCTTTGAATTCTGCCACAACACCGGATAGGTACCCTGTGCCGCATATACAAAGTTTCACTTCCCACCTGTCTGGCAACACCATTTTTTCTTCTTTGGACTTAATTCGAGCCTACCATCAGATACCCGTGGCTCCGGAGGACGTTCCCAAGACAGCTGTAATCACCCCCTTTGGCCTCTTTGAGTATACAAGAATGCCATTCGGTTTGAAAAATGCAGCCCAGTCCTTCCAGAGGTTCATCGATTCTATCCTCCGTGGCCTTCCTTTTGCTTGGGCATATTTAGATGATCTGTTAGTAGCTTCCTCCTCTCCCGAAGAGCACGCGGTTCACCTACGTGCCGTCTTTGGTAGGTTGGATGATGCGGGAATTCGTCTCAATCCTACCAAGTGCGTATTCGGCGCGTCTTCTCTTACGTTCCTTGGTCACACAGTCTCGGCTGAGGGTATTTGCCCTCTTGTAGACCGTGTCGCTGCTATCCGCGCCTTCCCACTTCCCCAAAATCAAAAGCAGCTTCGTCAATATCTGGGAATGATCAACTTCTACCATAGATTTCTGAAATCAGCGGCAGCCCTCCTGGGCCCGCTTACAGCACTCATTCGTCCTAAGCAGCGAGGCAGCACCACTAAAGTTGACTGGTCTCCGGCTGCAGAGTCTGCTTTTGAGGCTTCCAAAGAAGCCCTCGCCTCCGCCACTCTTTTAGTTCATCCCCACGATACCGCACCAGCGAGAGTGCAGGTAGATGCCTCCGATTTCGCTGTTGGTGCGGTGCTTCAGCAGTTCCAAAAGGGCGAATGGTGCCCACTTGCTTTCTTTTCACGCAAGCTGCAACCCGCCGAAACAAGGTATAGTGCTTTTGGACGGGAATTGCTTGCTATGTACCTTGCTGTTCGCCATTTTCGGTACTTTTTGGAAGGACGGGAGTTCCACATCCTGACCGACCACAAAGCGATCACTTTCGCAATGGCTTCACGGCATGAACGTCACTCCCCCGTGAAGCTCGTCATCTTGAATTCGTTTCCCAGTTTACGACAGACATACGTCACATCTCCGGAGTGGATAATTTCACCGCGGATGCTCTTTCTCGGATTGAAATTAACGCTCTTTCTCCCATTCCTGACATTGATTACGCAGCTATGGCCACGTGCCAGGAGCAAGACAATATCGATCTTCAGCAGGACTCTTCTCTACAGCTGCAGTGGCTCAATCTTCCGGGCATAGAGAGGAGACTCTTGTGTGACACTTCAACAGGCCACCCTCGCCCTTTCGTTCCAAATTCTCTGCGAAAGGCAGTCTTCTGCAATCTCCACTCGCTTTCACACCCTGGCGTCGAGGCTTCACGCAAACTGGTAACAGCTCGTTTTGTGTGGCCTAAAGTTAACGCCGATGTAGCGGATTGGGTCCGCGCCTGCATGGCTTGTCAACGCTCTAAGGTGCAAAGACACACTAAAGCTCCCTTGGGCTCCTTCTTGCCCCCTGGTCAACGTTTTGAAAGAGTTCACATCGACATTGTTGGACCTCTTCCACCTTCTCATGGCATGCGATATATCCTCACCTGTATCGATCGGTTCACTCGTTGGACTGAAGCTATCCCTCTCTCTGTTGCCACTGCCGAATCTATAGCTAAAGCCTTCTTGTTTCATTGGATCTCTCGGTTCGGAATTCCTCTCTCGGTCACGACGGATCGAGGTCGCGTTTTCGAATCCTTCCTCTGGAAAGATTTGATGCGCTTGCTGGGTTCTGAGAAGATCCATACCACCAGCTTCCATCCTATCTCGAACGGGATTTGTGAGAGGTTCCACCGTCAGCTTAAAGCCTCTCTCATGGCACATCCACAACCTGAACACTGGACTGAGGCTCTTCCTTTGGTTATGCTGGGTATACGCACGGCCGTTAAGGAGGATCTTCAGTGTTCAGCTGCAGAACTTGTTTATGGCTCTACACTTCGCCTGCCTGGTGAGTTCTTTTCTCAATCTTTCCCGCTTGCTACTGCAGACCCCACCCTGTATCTCACTCGCTTGAAACGCTGCGCCCTCTCATGGAGACCTACTCCGACCCGCCAGCAAAAGGTGCACTCTTACATTCCGAAAGATCTCTCTTCTTGTACCCATGTTTTGGTGATGAGTATGCAGTGAGCACATATATGGCGTCCCTGAAAGCATCATGCATGTAACTAAAAACTATAACAGCTACAGGAAAATAAACATTTTATTAATCATGAGACATTTTTATCCATGAAATTTAAAAAAATAACGCTTTGAAAAATTTTAAAATAGTTAAAAATGTTGAAAAACTTGTATGATATTACCGTTTTCTGAGAATACGAAGAAGCTCGAGTAGCCCGAGTGAGCACGCAAAGGTGCCAAATGTTGAATTTTTTCTTTTATAACTAATATCCCACGGGTAAGCAAGAACGATGGATAGAGTCGGGTTTCTCGGCCTACGGGGACGACAAATTTCATCCCTCTGTCCTCCGTCGGCTCGAACCCCTAAAAAGGATAAAAAAAAATAATATTTTCTCCAAAGCGTAAAATTTAAATCCTATTTGGAACTACGCCTCGTGAAGTAATGTAGGGATTCAAGGTCAATCACACTGTACGCCACATCTAAGATTATACTAGTATTTAAAGTGTTATTAATAAATATTAGAATAAAGTAATTTTTTTAAGTTTCATCGATGAAATTGCTTGCTAAATCAAAA
>JABUQX010070814.1:0-32500 GCA_015478945.1 Trachelipus rathkii | reverse complement strand
GTCCCAGTCAACCCACTACCCAAACATGCTCATGCAAATCCACAAAGCACCCTAGGGCTTGTCATTAACTTACATAGTACCACCAATTTGGTTTAGTCAAAACTAATGATATATATAAATATGATACCCAAACCATCCACATGCATTAATAACTAAGTTATGGTCACACATGCCATCTAACATTAATAACTACTTAACAAAAACTCGCCAATTTGGCTTCATCAATATATTATATTAGGAACATTAGGAACATTAGGAATATAGAGACAGTAAAAAGCCACATGGGCCTATCGAGACTGCCCCAGTCAACCCACAACCCAAACATGCTCATGCAAATCCACAAAGCACCCTAGGGCTTGTTCAATTTGTTGTAACTACAAAACCACCAATTTGGCTTAGTCAAAACTAATGATATATAAATATGATACCCAAACCATCCACATGCATTAATAACTAAGTTATGGTCACACATGCTATCTAACAATAACTGCTATAACTAAAAACCCGCCAATTTGGCTTCGTCAATATATTATATGATACCCAACTCCATCCATAAACGACTCCCCTTTCTTAAATGTTGCAACCGAGTCACACTCAACAACCTCCTCTGGCAGACTATTCCAAAATTTAACAACCCTATTACTGAATGCATGCTTTCTTATATCAAGATGGCATGCTTTCTTCTTAATTTTCTTATTATGCCCCCTGGTCACCTGTCCATGTTCTACTATGAAAAATTTATTGGTCTCTATATTATCAATAGATAAATATTTTGTAGACTTGTAAGTTCATGTCCCTCTGAGAAATCGCCTTCTACAGAAAACATTCCTAACTCCTTTAAGCCTTTCCTCATAGCTCTTACCCTCAAACCCAGAAATCATCCTTGTTGATCTCTCTTCACTCTCTCTAGCATATCTAAGTCTTTCTTTAAAAAAGGGGCCCAAACTTGTGCACAATACTCTATTACTGGCCTAACATAGCTATTATACAGTTTACTTATTACTTCCTTGCTCTTGTAAACAACATTGCTATTTATTATGCCCAGCATCTTATTAGCTTTATTTCTAGCTTCCAAACACTGATTAGCTACTTTCAAATTAATGCTTATCACAATTCCAAATCTTTTCTTTGGTCCACAGACTCATGTCATTGTTAAATTGTATCGTAGTTAAAACTTTTATTTGAGTAACCTAGGGGAAGAACCTTACACTTTTTACTATTAAAATTCATTTGCCACTTATCTGCCCACCCAAGAAGTTTATCAAGATCATTTTGAATCTTTATGCATCCTTCACTATTCCTAACTGAGGTGGCCACTTTAGTATCATATGCAAACTTAGAAACCTTGCATTTAAGTCCCTGGTCTAAATCATTTATATATATGAGGAACAATAGTGGCCCCAGCACTGAACCCTGTGGGACACCACTCTTCACTATTTCCCATGATTTATTCCCATTTAGTTGTACACACTGTTTTCTATTTCGCAACCACTTTTTAATCCAACCATGTACCACTCCACCTATACCACATTGCAATAACTTTTTCATCAGCCTTATGTGGGGAATCTTATCAAAAGCTTTACTAAAGTCTAAATATATAATATCAACTGGATCTCCTCTGTCAATGCAGTCAGTAATGTATTCATAAATTCTAAAAGGTTTGTCTGACATGACCTACCCTTTCTGAAACCGTGCTGGGAGTCATACAATACCTTGTTATCTTCCAAATATTTCTCTATATGACCTTTCAGTAACTTTTCCAGAACTTTTATAACCAGAGATGTTAAGTTAACTGGCCTATAATTTCCCAAATCTTCCTTACTACCTTTCTTATAAATAGGCACAACATATGCTGTTTTCCAGTCCTCTGGTACTTCACCAAATGTTATAGATTGCTTAAAATCAAATACAGTGCCTTGCAATGCTGTTACCACTCTCTCTTCAGAATTCTACCATATATACCATCAGGCCCTGCAGCTTTACTTGGATCAATATGATCTAGTAAACGTTTAATATCTTTTACCTCAAATTCAAATTCTGTAAGTCTATTTGTTTACATGCATACCTGAACTATTAGTCTCTGAACCATTATCTAATCTTTCCTCATTAAACATTGAAGCAAAATAAGCATTGAAAATGTTGACCAACTCCTTATCTGAACTCACTAAATTTTCATCAAATTTAATTGGATCAATTGTCTTATTTTTACTTTTAAATTTATAAAAGTTAAAAACTTTTTCGGATCTTTATTACTATTCCTTGCTAAATTAATTCTGCCTCTCTCTTTGCCTTTCTTATTGACTGGTTAAGTTCATTTCTATTTTTTATTTAATTTTCTAAATCATTATTCCTATTACTACCCTTGAAAATTTTAAAACATCTGCGCTTTTCTTTGATTTTCTCTCTTATCTCTATTCAACCAAACAGGTTTCGTCACCCTAATGGGTTTATCTTTAAAATCATACTGACTGAATATTCATTAAAATTTGCTTAAAATATTTGCCACATGATAAAACAATTTTGGTCTTTAAACTCTTTATCCCAGTCAGTTATACTAAGCATGTCTCGAAATTTGGTAAAATCGCCATTTCGGAAATCTATGACCTTTTCCTTATTAACTTGCAATTTGGGCCCAGATATCACATTTATGTTAAACCTAATTATATTATGGTCGCTAATCCCTAAATTCTCCTCAACTCTTAACCTACTCTACTATAGTTTCTTTATTAGTTAATTTTAAGTCTAATAGGTGATCGTATCTTTGTGGGTTCTTGGACCATCTGGGTCAAAAAGTTATCTAGTATACAATTTATGAATGCAGAACTACTACGGTCCATATTAGACAAGGAATCCCAATGAATGCCAGGAAAATTAAAATCACCCATTATGACTATACCTTTTTCATTACTGTGGCATGCTGTCTCAATTTCTTTCACAATTTCAGCATCTAATTCTGGACTCTGGCCAGGAGGTCTATAAAATGATACCCAACCCATCCATAAACGAATCTAACCCTTTCTTAAATGTTGCAATCGAGTCACACTCAACAACCTCCTCTGGCAGACTATTCCAAAATTTAACAACCCTATTACTGAATGCATGCTTTCTTATATCAAGATGGCATGCTTTCTTCTTAATTTTCTTATTATGCCCCCTGGTCACCTGTCCATCTTCTACTATGAAAAATTTATTGGTCTCTGTATTATCAATAGACGCAAATACTGCAGACTTGTATCATGTCCCCTCTGAGAAATCGCCTTTCTACAGAAAACATTCCTAACTCATTCAGCCTCTCCTCATAGCTCTTACCCTCAAACCCAGAAATCATCCTTGTTGCTCTACGTTGCACTCTCTAGCATATCTAAGTCTTTCTTTAAATAAGGGGCCCAAACTTGTGCACAATACTATTACTGGCCTAACATAGCTATTATACAGTTTACTTATTACTTCCTTGCTCTTGTTGTAAACAACATTGCGATTTATTATGCCCAGCATCTTATTAGCTTTATTTCTAGCTTCCAAACACTGATTAGCTACTTTCAAATTACTGCTTATAATCACACCCAAATCTTTTTTTTGGTCCACAGACTCAAGCCAATCCTCATTCATATTGTAGTATAAAACTTTTATTTGAGTAACCTAGGTGAAGAACCTTACACTTTTTACTATTAAAATTCATTTGCCACTTATCTGCCCACCCAAGAAGTTTATCAAGATCATTTTGAATCTTTATACATCCTTCACTATTCCTAACTGTGGCCACTTTAGTATCATCTCCAAATTAGAAACCTTGCATTTAAGTCCCTGGTCTAAATCATTTATATATATGAGGAACAATAGTGGCCCCAGCACTAAACCCTGTGGGACACCACTCTTCACTATTTCCCATGATGATTTATTGCCATTTAGTTGTACACACTGTTTTCTATTTTGCAACCACTTTAATCCAACCATGTACCACTCCACCTATACCACATTGCAATAACTTTTTCATCAGCCTTATGTGGGAAACCTTATCAAAAGCTTTCCTAAAGTCTAAATATACAATATCAACTGGATCTCCTCGGTCGGATGCAGTCAGTAATGTATTCCATAAATTCTAAAAGGTTTGTCTGACATGACCTACCCTTTCTGAAACTGTGCTGGGAGTCATACAATACCTTGTTATCTTCTAAATATTTCTCTATATGAACTTTCATTAACTTTTCCAGAACTTTTACAACCAGAGATGTTAAGCTAACTGGCCTATAATTTCCCAAATCTTCCTTACTACCTTTCTTATAAATTTGATGTTGATCGGATAAGTAGAAATATATATATATCAATGAAACAAAAAAGTATTTTTAAAAAAAAAAAATGAAATATTGAGAAATTTTTTGTTCTACTATTTTAGTACTTTTACATTGGGATGAAAGATAAGATATATACTTATATAAAGAAATGGATTATCAGAAAAAAATATCAATATTTTGTCAGAATCTGTTGAACTAGACTATTACCCTTAAAAAAATAGATTTCCAACTTCCTATCAGGAACAAACAAACAAACAAAATCTAGAACAGTGAGCATCAATAACGGAGTACCACAAGGTGCAATACTGATCTCCTACACACTAACCTATTCACAGCCGACCTCCCACAACCACAAACAGACCAGACCACAGATGACATTACCATAGCCACTACATATCAGAATCTAAACACTGCTACAAACCTGATGCAACAATACATCAATCAACTCCAAACATGGCCAACAGACAATAGAATGTCCGCCTCACCAAACAAATCATCAATCACTTTAATCACTACAGACCGCCAACTTGGCACCACACATCCCTAAATGTACTTAAATAACATACCCTTCAACAAAACTTCCAAAATCCTCAGAGTAACACTTGACACCCAAAACATATTGACAAAATTTCATCAGCAAACAGGAAACTGAACATACTAAGAACCATCGCTGGTACAGACTTCACAAGCACAAACATTTTATCACCATCTGATTTTTAAACTATGCCTCTCCAAATTGGCACTACTGCTGACTAAACAATGTGCAAGAAACTCCAAACGGCACAAATCAAAGCACTTTGAATCATAACAGGATGTACATCAACAACACCATAAGCAACACCTACAATAAAGAAACCAAAATACTATCAATAGACATACACCTGAATAGTGATAGGTACAGTACACATTTCTCTTTGCCAAAACTACACCTCTACATCCATGCCACATACAGTTCTCTTAATCCCATCCACCAAAGACTGAAACAACAACCTCCTCCCTTCACCAGCCTTCCTACTTTATATAAACAAACCCTGAACAACATAACATACCAAAACAAATCCACAATAACACAACAGAAAACTACCAAAGTTGCAGACTACCAAACAACATGTGCAAACAAACATCCACCAGAATTCAACTTCAACTCCCTTCCAAGAACTAGTCAGTCATCCTTGGCCAAATTAAGATGCAAAAAAAAAAAAAAAAAAAAAAAAAAAAAAAGCCACCACCCAACTTGCAAACTACAAACAGATTCAACTCTCAACCAAACCACTGCAAAAATTTGTCCATACTGTAACCAGGTCCTGGAAAACATATCCCACTTTCTACTCACCTGTCAATCTAACTCTCAACCTGAGCAATCTGAAATATTTCAGCCCATATTGACCCAAGTAAAGCTGCAGGTCCTGATACATATGGTAGAATTCTGAAGGAGGGTAGTACCAGCATTGCAAAGGCACTGTATTTGATGTTTTAAGTGATCTATAGCATTTGGTGAGGTACCAGACGACTGGAAAACAGCATATGTTATGGCTATTTATAAGAAAGGTAGTAAGGAAGATTTGGGGAAATTTTCAGCCAGTTAGCTTAACATCTCAGGTTGTGAAAGTTCTTGAAAAGTTACTGCAAATTCAAATAGAAAAATATTTGGAAGATAACAATATATTGTATGACTCCCAGCATGGTTTCAGAAAGGGTAGGTCATGTCAGACAAACCTTTTAGAATTTATGGAATACATTACTGACTGCATTGACTGCGGAGATCCAGTTGATATATATTTAGACTTTAGCAAAACTTTTGATAAGGTTCCCCACATAAGGCTGATGAAGAAGTTATTGCAATGTGGTATAGGTGGAATGGTACATGGTTGGATTTAAGAGTGGTTGTGGAATAGAAAACAGTGTGCACAACTAAATGGCAATAAGTCTTAATGGGAAATAGTGAAGAGAGGTGTCCCACAGGGTTTATTGCTGGGGACACTATTGTTCCTCATATACCAAATAGGGCCTATAAATGGTTTAAACCAGGGACTTAAATGCAAGGTTTCTAAGTTTGCAGATGATACCAAAGTGGCTACCTCAGTTAGGAATAGTGAAAGATGTAGCTATAAAGATTCAAAATGATTTTGATAAACTTCTTGGGTGGGCAGATAAGTGTGGCAAATGAATTTTAATAGTAAAAAGTGTAAGGTTCTTCACCTAGGTTACTCAAATAAGTTTTAACTATGATTTGAATGGGGATTGGCTTGAGTCTGTGGACCAAGAATAAGATTTAGGTGTGATTATAAGCAGTAGGCTTAATTTGAAAGTAGGTGATCAGTGTATGGAAGCAAGGAATAAAGCTAATAAGATGCTAGGTGTAATATTGCAATGTTGTGTGCAAGAGCAAGCAAGTTATAAGTAAACTGTATAATAGTTATGTTAGGAGAGTATTAGAGTATTGTGCACAAATTTGGGCCGCTTACTTAAAGAAAAACTTAGATATGCTAGAGAGAGTGCAACATAGAGCAACAAGGGTGATTTCTGGGTTTGAGGGTAAGAGCTATGAGGAGAAGCTGAAGGAGTTAGGAATATTTTCTGTAGAATGGCGATTTATCAGAGGGGACTGATACAAGTCTGCAAAATATTTACATCTATTGATAATACAAAGACCAATAAATTCTTCATAGTATTTACGGCTGGGAGACCAGGGGACATAGTAAGAAAATTGAGAAGAAAACATGTCATCTTGTTATAAGGCATTCATTCAGTAATAGGGTTTTTAATTTTTGAAATGGTTTGCCACAAGTTGTTGAGTGTGACTCGATTACAACATTTAAGAAAGGATTGGATAGGTATATATGTGGATGGTTTGGGTATCATATAATACTGTATATTTTGACTAAGCTAAATTCTCAAGTTTTTAGTTACATTAGTTATTAAGGTTAAACTGCATATTTCTATAAAGTTATTAAAGCTTGTAGTGTGGTTAGCATGTACTTTAGCTATAGTTTTTTTCTTTTAGTTGTAGACTTTGTGTATACTATATAGTTGACAAACCCTACGGTGCTTTGTGGATTTGCATGAGCATGTTTTAGACTGTGTATACTATGTAAGTTATTGGCAAGCCCTAGGGTGCTTTGTAGAATTTGCAGGAACATGTTGTTTGGTGATTGGTTCTATTGGCTTGACTGGGATAGTCTCGATAGGCCCATGTGGCTTCTTACTGTCTTTTTATTTCTAATGTTCTAATTTTAATTTATCCTGAAAAGGGGCAAAAACAGAGATCATTAGATAACTTATGATAATAAAATAATTCAATAACAAAAATAAGTAATAAATAAAATATTTAGTGAAATGTGCCCCAATGTATAATCAATGCTCTTGGCGTATGGAAAATCATCAAATTCCCTGCATTGTCCCCCCAAGATGGTCCCAACTATCTTCACAAGCCAACAAGCCCTATCTCTAAAAAAAAAAAAAAAAAAAAAAAAAATCCTAATTATTATATTCCATAACATGTCAAAGGCTTTTGTTGTTGGAGTGTCTTGAAACATTTGCTTCAGGAATGTATATATATCCTGAGCCTTCTGGAGATGTCCATCCACTCTCTGGGTTCTCAAATCCAAGAAATGAGTCCACCTGATCATTTTGGCAAGTTGGAGGACCATTCTCAATTGTTACATTTGGATGAATCACTGAACTGATGAATCCATCAAAATTTTCAGAAAGCGTGTTAGTACAGATATCTATGGGGAATTTAGAAATGTTAGTAATAGGCAAAGTTTGTGAAGGTGTTTTTAAATATCGTATAGGTAAAATAGGTGAAATAATAGGAGAGATAATAGAAGAAATAGGAGAGGAAGATAGAGTATAAGAAACTTCAGTTACCTCCCCATTAAGATTTGAATCCCCAGCAAGCATATCTGCATTGTAATTGTGTGCAAAATTTTTAATTCTTAATGCTTTGTAGGTCTTTAACTTGGTCTATTAATTGTGATAATGTTTTGAGGTGCACAGGTGGAAGAGGATTTGCATCTAAAAACCCTTCAAATTCATCATCCTCATTGCTAATTGGAGAATCATTTTCCCCTTGATAACCATCCTGCTCTGGGTCTAAACTAGGTCTATTAAAGTCTATTTCCCAGGATTCCTAACAACACTAATGTAATTTTTGGATAAATTATAGATCATTCGAAAGAGGAAAGATTTCTCGACAATATTTGTTTTCATGACATATGCAAAAAGGTGTTTAGATTTTGTGTAATTTCTTCCCAAATATCATGAGTCAGTATTTTTAACATTTTTAATCAGCAATTTTTAACATTGAATTTCTGCTGAACTACAAAAGATTTTTGCAAGCGGATTTCACTGAAATACTTGCCATAGGCATATGTTTTATGAAATAACTCACAAATAGTAGCAATATATAGAGAAAAAAATTTTTATTTTGATTTTTTTGCTAAATCTCAACATTTTTTTTTCCATAAAATTTAAAAGTTTTATGAAATATGCCAAATGTTTTTATATTTGCATGAATCATACATCAAAATGTAGTTCAATGCATACAAAATTGAAAACAAAAAAGAAAAATATAAAATAGTGTTGGATTTTTTTGTTATACCCCGAGATAGCAGCTCAATGTAAAAAAAAGTTTTTTTTAGTAAAATAGTCAAGAAGTTGAACTGTGAGCAGTGGCCAAACCGTTGGGTATACAACAAATTTATATAAATGAAAAATGTGTATCTCACCAATTTTTACAAGTTGTAAAAATTTAATTCTAATCAGATGAATAGTAAAAATGTTATATGCCATCAATTATTTGAATTTTTCTTTTTTTCTTTTTTTTGGCAACTAAAAAAGAAAAATTATAACTTTTTTATTATATATCCAATTAATACGAAACTTTCAGATCATGTATAATTAGAAAGGATACACATATTGTGTTAAAATAAATTTTTTGTATACCAAACGCTTTTGCCGCTGTTCATGGGAAAACATAAATTTTAAAAAGTTTTCCTGCGAGTAGCAGCAAAACCATTGGGCGTACAGAAAATTTATCTAAATAAAAGATGTGCATATCGTCGAGTTATAAAGGCCATAAAAATTTCATTCTTATCAGATGAATAATAAAAATGTTGCATGACACCAATCATTAAAAAAAAATTCGGCAACTCAAAAAAATCATAAAAACTTAATTATTATTTATACGATCAGTTTGAAATTTGCAGAGCGTATATAATTGGGGAAGGTAGACATTTTTTGTTTAGAGAAAATTTTTGTATACCCAACAGATTTGTCGCTGCTCATGGGAAACATTTCAAAGTTTTCAAAAGTTTTCTCGTGATCAGCGGCAAAACTGTTGGGCATACCAAATATTAATCTAAATAAAATATGTATAGTGCTGTTACATAAAAAGGGCCCAAAATTTTAATTTTTGCAATAACTACTAAACTATTTAACATATATGAGTTTTAAAATAAGTTCTTAGAATGGCAGGTCCTATGTATGTTACCACATAAAAATTTTTTGTTTTGCTTAAAAATTGTTAAAATTATTTAGACTCGAAGTGAACAGAAAAAAAGGCCCGCTGTTTGCAAAAAAGGCCCATGTGTATGACAAAAAGGGCCCCACCCTTTTAACTCTTGCTAGAGTTAATTTTTTGGTATTTTTAGGTTTTTATCTTGTTATTTAAGGTTTTTTTGACTAAATAGGAAGAATTTTTTTTTTTTTTTGAAAATAAAAAAAATAATAAAATAAAAAAGGTAAAATTTCCTCAAATTTTTCAAAAATCATCCCATTTGGGTCAACCCTCATAACTCTCTCTAGAGTTAATTTTTTTTGTGTTTTTAGGTTATTATTTTGTTATTTAAGGTTTTTTGTGACTAAATATGAAGAAATTTTATATATATTTTTTAAATTAAAATAAAAAAAAAAATAAAATAAAAAAAGGTAAATTTCCTCAAATTAAGCAAACAAAGTGGGCCAACCCTTATAACTCTCTCTAGAGTGAATTTTTTTTTGTGTTTTTAGGTTATTATTTTATTATTTACAACAATGGTGAAAATAAAGATGGGCCCTTTTTAGATAACATTTATGAAAAGTGGGCCCTTTTTACATAACAAAAATTTGTTTTTTGATTTTTTAGACAATATACTAAAGTAAACAAAAAATAAACAATATACCATGTTGTTAGGTGTTATAACACATATACAGGCCAATTTTCATTCAAAAAAAAAAAGTGGGCCTTTTTTGTCATACAAATGGGCCCTTTTTGTATAGTCTTTTCGATGGTACCTGTGTGTTGATTGGCTGCACCAAATTTCTTGAAATTTGGTGTGGGATTACCTTTTGCATGGGAGTAACATAATTTAATTCAATATTAATATAATTTATAGAGTTCTTAATGCAGTATTGACTGGAAAAGTACAAAAATGGTTTTTCACGATCATCAAAAAGTAGGTGAAATTTTTGAAAAATTTCAAAAAATTGAATTTGAACCATTATAACACCTTTAAACATGCATACTCGATGGGGTTAATGGGTCCACCAATTTTTTTCGCTCTACACATCATATATACGGAGATACAGGGTGGGCCTCTTTTTAGGTAACAACACAAAATGGTGGCCCTTTTATGTAACAGCACTATATATCTGTAGAGGTACACAAGCTGTGAAAATTTCATTGCAATCGAGTAAATATTAAAAAAGTTACGCCACCAGTTCCAATTTTTTTTTTTTTTTTTTTGCTACGAAAAAAATTCATGATAAATTTTTTTATTTTTTGTTCAATCAAAACGAAACTTTTAGATCATATACTACTAGGCAAGATTTACATTTTTTGTTTAGATAAATGTTTTGTAAACTCAAGGGGTTTGCCGCTGCATATGGGGAAACTTTTGAAAATTTAGAAATTTTCCCATGCACAGAGGCAAATTCGTTCTCCATACAAAAAATTTATTTTAACAAAAAATGTGTATCTTCCCCAACTATACTTGCTCCGAAAGTTTCATGCTGATCACATGAATAATAAAAAGGTTATCAGGATTTTTCATTTATGACTTACCAAAATTGAATACCCCCCCCGTATCCCCCTGTATATTGTGAATAAAATATTTCTTGCCTGTTAAAAATAACCAGACCATTCGAAAGAGCATAAAATTCTACACTAGAAAGTGTTAAAACCTAAAAATCATAGAATTGATTATTTCTCTCCTCAAAAGTTAGGAAATCCATACCGCAACGTCCCCGTTAAAGTCCATATTTCCTCTTGAGTTATATCATCTGCTACATCGCCATTCATATCCTCACCTATCTCAGAATCATACGCTCGAAAAACCAACTTAAATAAGCGGTTCTTTCGCAGATATCCTGGGATGTCTATCCACTTTCGTAAATGTGAATAATGAACTCATTCCTCTCGCCCTTCTCGTCCATTTGAATTTGCTACTCTTATAACCTTATAAGTCACTTTATTTTCATTCACTTGAGTTATAACAAAAGGTCCTTCGCAGCGTATCTTAAACTTGTTAACTACTTCATGACCCTTAAAAATAACTTTCTTTGCTACTTTTTGTCCCTTACAATATGGGGAAAAGTTGATTGTTCCTTCATTCCAATATTGAGGATAATTGTGTGTGGTTTCCAAATGGGCAACTTTTAAAATATTATCTGATGGAGATGCCTTCAGTGAACTGTGCAGGGTATGGTTATATGTGACCACTGATACTGTTAGTTCTTCATCCCAAGTGGATGAATTTTCAGAGACTAGGCATTTCAGCAACTGAATAAGACTTCTATTGAATCGTTCACAAATTCCATTACTGGAGGGATGTAATGGTGAAGTTCGGATGTGTTTAATATTAAATTCTGATAAAACTTTTTGAAATCTGTCTGCAACAAACTCCATACCATTATCGGTTAACATTCTTGTTGGAATCTTTGGCAAGAATGGTAAAATTTGGTCTCTTAGTACTGAAGCTACTGTAGAACTCTGTTTATTTCTAATTGGTACTACACTGACCCATTTAGTGAAATGGTCTATAAGAACAACAACATATTGGTTACCCGATTTAGTTACTGGAAACTGAAGCAAGTCCATTGCAACCAAGTCAAAAGGGCAACTGGCTACAATTTTCAAAGTAGGAGGCACTATATTACTGGAGTGTGTTTTTAGCTTTTGACAAGTGGGACAACATTTCACTATATCTGACACTACTTGATTCACTCGTGGGTGCCAAAAATATTTGTATATTAACTCCAGCAATTTATTTCGACCAATATGGGCACAGTTCCAATGTAATTTTAATATTACTGCAATCATTAAATCAAATGATATTACATACAATCTCTTCCCATGTTCATGTTGATAGTACAGAACCCCATTCTCAAAAAATAAGTTTGTCCGATGAGATTTGAACAGTTGCAAATTATTACGCCATTGAGAAACAGGTATTCTGTCTCGAACATTCTTAATTAATGATACCAGCAAGTGGTTAGTAGTTTGATTGTCAATGACATCTGTTTCATTGATATTATGATGGGCAACATCAATGTCTTCATATATTGGGACAACGGCATTGATATTAATAATGATCTCATTCATATTAGGTTTTATCACAGAGAGCTGTTTTAAATAATTATAGTGTATTCCTCCGAGACATTTTAATGTACACACTTTATCTGGGTATTGGGATCCGTAAATTATTGGTTTATCATCATTATAATAAATGGTAACTTTTGTACGAAAGATGTTGCAAAAAGCTTCAATCATTTCAGGAATAGGAACTTGCCCACTATTATTCATGGATTTGACCTTCTTTCGAATATCTCTTTCCTTGAGATTATATCTTCCTATATTTTTCAACATTTCACTGACCACCGTTGAACGTAATTCAAGGTGACTATCCATAGACCCATACAGAAACAATGAAAAACATCTAAAAAGAGCATCTCCTCCACCAGGTACTTCAACCAGTTCAAATCCCACTGGGATGAATTCAACAGAGTTTGGAACATCAATGGAAGAGTTATTTTGCGAACTGTCAGGAACAGGAGACCTAGACAATGCATCAGCTACTGTATTATTCTTTCCCACAATGTGTCTAATTTCAAAGTTGAATTCATTTAATTCTTCCCATGTACGTGCAACTCTTCCATCAACCATGCTCATGTTTTGTAAGTAAATGAGGGGTTGATGATCAGTATATATTACAAATTTTACTCCCCTAAGGAAAGCTTTTAAGGACTTAACAGCCCACCGTAAAGCAGTCAGCTCCTTATCTATCACACTATAGTTCTTCTGTGGCCCGCTAAAGGTGGTAGATATATAAGCTATGGGACGATGTTCGTCGTTTTGCCTCTGCGAAAGACACGCCCCAGCACCTACATTTGAGGCATCTACATGAAGCTCCAACGGCGATGCTTCAGGACTATAATCTGGAAACCCAAGAAGTGTTGGATCAAAAGCGGTTTGACATTCAAGAGTCCAGATAACAGTTTTTCCTCCTGTCTGAGCTGATAATGGTTTGGCAATTTGTGAACAGTTTGGGATGTGACGCCGATAGAAATTCACCATCCCTAGGAACTGTCGCAGTTGCTTCACTGTTGTTGGAATAGGAAATTCTAAGGCTCCACTTAGATTCTTGTCCAGTGGTAAAATTCCCCTTTCAGATATATTATGGCCCAAGAATTCTACTTCTTTCCTGCATAACCGTGTTTTCTTTGGTCTCAACTTATATCCATTAACTTCCAACGCTGAAAGTACTTTCTCTAGTGTTGTAAGATGTTCATCAAAGGATCTGCCCAGGACGATGATGTCATCTAAATATACCATTACTTGGTTCCAAGGTAAGCCCGCCAAAGCTATCATCATGCCTCTCTGGAAGGTGGCAGGGCCATTTTTGACACCGAAGGGCATCTTCAGGTATTCATACTGTCCGAAAGGTGTTGAGAACGCAGTTTTTTCGACACTATCAGGATCCATGGCAACCTGATAATATCCTTTTATAAGATCTATAGTTGTAAAATATGCAGTCCCGTGCATGTTATAGATCATGTCTACAAGGTTTGGTAGTGGAAATGAATCCCCTTTGGTCACACTATTCAACTTCCTGTAGTCTATACAAAGTCGTAAAGAACCATCAGGTTTTCTCACAGGGACTACCGGAGCTGAATATGGAGACTTGCTAGGGCGTATTATATTTCCTTCCAAGAGGTCAGCACATTCCTTCTCAATTTCTTGGGCGATTGGACCTTGAAATCTCCTTACTGGAATACGGACAGGTTTATCTGTCTCCAGTTCAATTGTATGCATTATATTCAATGCAACTCTTACATCATTATCTCCAGTACTTAAAACTGTTGGATGCTTCAGTAACACACGGATGAGTTGTTCCTTTTGATCAGCTGTTATGGAAAGATCTTTTAACTGAAACTCTGAATTAATCTTTCCCACATCCCAATATTCTACTGGGTCTGCAATAGAGAAATCAGGGGTACCCTGATTTATAGATACTAATGAATCATCATCTACTGGTTTAATCTTTCCTACTACAGTGTGCTTGCGAATATACTGGTCTTTCTCAGTATTATTGAGAATTGCCATCTGTGGATTATCTAATCTAAGATCAAAAATCCCAGGTACTATATAACCCCGTGAGTGTTCTACTCCCTGAAATTCAACTAAAGGATGACGCCTATCTATATTTAGATAAGGGACTCTAATTGGTACCATTTTACATTGGTGGGGTTTTATAACTACTGATTCTGGTACTATACAATTGTAGAAAGGTATAATAGAACTGATGTCCTTACCTACAGTTGTAAGTTTATTCTATGTACTAGCTCATGTCGGGTTAGATCAGGGAGGAAATTGTTCTCCTTTAAGGTAACAGCACCTAACACTACCTGATGTGTCATAAATTCTACAGGTACTATAAAGAACATAATAGGTTTAGTGACAAAGCCACTATCTAGAATAATTTTGGTTTCTCTATAAAGTGTTCAATTTTGATTTTTGGACTAGATGCGCCATACAACAAAAATAGACACAAATATATTTTTTAAAAAATAATATAACCTTAATATATATATATATATATATATATATATATATATATATATATATATATATATATATATATATATATATTATATATATATTTATTATTTTATTTATATATATATCACAAAATATATGGAATTCTTTATTATATTTTTAGAATTCTTTGATTTAAAAATACGGCACTAATTACTAATATGCTCACTTATGAAAAAAATAAAATGCCTATAAAATTGCTATTACACTCCATCACTTTCACTAATAAACACAAAATTTCAACTGATGGTCATTGCCGATGTTTTATTACTCGGAAATTTAAAACATGTTTCAGACATGAGTTTTGGCCGGAAAATATATTGAATATGAGAGTCAACGCTGCAAAAAAAAAAAATGCATAAACATTACAATATTTGTTACATACTTCTTTATATCTTGCCAGATTTAACAAATTTCTGGATATAAAATGAATTTTTAGTTTTCATTAAATAAATTCGATAGTAAGAAATATCCTGACCTAGCCCAGTTAAAATGTAAAATCTCCCAAAAAGTAGCTCGTAGCAATGCGCCACTTATAATCATCCAATGCGCCACGTTTGGCGCATGCACCACGGGTTGGCCACCCCTGATCTAGAATAATTGGTTTCTCTATAAAGTGTTCAATTTTGGTTTTTGGACTAGGCCCAAATCCTTTAATAGCCTTGACTTCTACAGAAGGCTGTAATGGTACATCTTTCAAATATGTTTGGAGAACATTTTCGTTTAGTAAACTTACCCCTGCTCCAGTGTCAACCATACAATCAACAGACCATTTACAGTCAGGGTCTAATGATACTTCAATTATTAAAGGATCTACGTCGGCTTGACATAGGTTTATTTCTATATTAGGAACATTCTTATCTTGTAACTTTTCTGTAAATATTTTATTATTTGTATTAAAATTATTTTCTAAATGTGTTTTAATTAATGTTTCAGACTCAATTTCATTGTCATGGGTTTTTACATAATAGGGATGAGCCACTGGTTTTATTGGGTAATTTGTATCCCCCACAGTGTGACTCTTCACTGCAGAGCTTAAAAGTTTTCCGAATCCCCAGGACATTTGTCCTCGTCATGGGATTCGCCACAAAGATCACAATTTTCAATATAACGCACCTTTGCCTTTGCACCTTGAGCAACCCAAGGAGCACTGGATTGTCCTGAATTGTTATATGTGTGGCTTCGAAAATCTAAATTTCTTTGAGGTAATGGTGTAATCTTATTACTATTTGACCGAGAGTCATTCTCCTTGGCGGCTAACATGTCAAAGTTGGAGTTCCTGATATCCTGACTACGATTCCGATAATCCTGACTCAATTCCCTTCCTTGAGTGCTATTCCGATTCTCCTGATTAAAATTCTGATTTTGATTCTGGTTCCAACTTCCTTGATTACTTTGCAATTTTTTACTTTGATTCTCAATCCCCTGATTTGGATTCCGATTCTGATTCCACTTTACATTTTTATTATCTGAATTCCAATTTGAATCTCTCCGATTTGGACTACATGAATTGCATTGAATTCCTAAATGTGCCCCTTTACAAAAAGGACAAGTTGGCTTCTGTGCATTCCCAAGGGCTCTAAAGGCATTATTTCCAGTAACATGCCAGCAATCATTTCTAACGTGTCCTTTGGTTTTACAATAACTACAAATCCCAAGAGCTTTGTAACATTCATCTATGAGGTGACCTATTCTTCCACAGTAGTCACAATACTTTTCTTGATAATCAGTATTTGACTGTTCCCTGGGGTTATTCACTATTCTGGAAAAAGTTGTTGGTTCTTTTAGTTGTTTCTGGGGTGCCCCTATTTGCGAATTTCTATTCCCATTCAAAGGTGGATTTCTTTCTTTCCCTTGTAGTATGTCACTCCAAGTAGCTTGTGGGGCAACTGCATCTATTTGAATCACTTCGATATCGTCATTCTGAGATCGTGATCCTCTATAAGGTTGATAAGTATCCCTAGATCTTTCCTGTCTTGCATTCTGTTCAAAATCATTGCTGTAATTTGCTAAATCTCTGTCATAACAGTCAGCAAGCTCTATTAATTTTTCCCATGATACCTTTTCCTGTGTTCCAATTTCATTTTGAATAATATACTCTTGAAGTTTTTCCTGTACTGAGATTGGTAAACTCAATAAAAATGCTGTCCGCAATGTATCATGCTCTCTCATATTAATACCGGGAAAAACTTTAGAAGCTAACTGCTCCAAGCGTAGGGCAAACATGTGAATGTCCTCAGTAGGCTGGCGTCGAGCTGAATAAAAAGTTTTCAATTTATTTTTATTCTTCCTTTTCTCCTCATGTTGGTACCATTTCAAGAGAGAATCTTTGACTCCAGAATACGTAGAAATAGTTTTAGTTATTACTGTATATAATTTAAGAAATTTTCCTGAAAGGTATTTCTCCATCAAGATCAACCACTGATTCTGCGCATGTGGATATCGGCAAGAACAGTATTCCTCAAAATGTTTGAAAAACTTATTTAGATCCTGTTCATTTTCATAACTAAATATTTTTGGCTCTACAATTTTGGGTTTCTGAGAATTGTTGATCAAGATCGTTAATAAGGAAACAGTTTGTGTCAAAACAGTTAATTGTTTTTGTATGACGTCAAACTGAGATTCAGTAAACACGGGTGATGGTGTGGACTGATTTCCCTGATTAAATCGTCTTGAAAAGGGCATCGGCTTATAGGTTCCCCCCATAGGGTTGGGAAATGCTGTACTTGTTGGGGTCGTTGCAGTGTGAGTGTAAATCATACTCGATTGTTTAGGACGTATAGATCCATCTGGCGGAAAAGACACTGTATCTATTCTGGTGTTTGGTGATTGACTCATGACCACATTATGGGTTTGGGACATGAGGATTTCCTCTCTGGTAAACTCTATCGGCAAATCTATCAAACTCTCTACTTTAGGGGCAGACGGTATAGGTCTACTGATGCTCTCGGCTGCTGCCACATTTATTACACTCACTCTTGCCTCCTCCAATTTCTGGCTAAGCCCGTTCATTTGTGTATTCATGTTACCTAGGATCTCTCGTACAGCCTCTGCTGACACCATGCCTTCTGAGGCAATTTCAGGCTCACTAACTCTAACTATACTTTCATCTACTTCTCTGGGGACTCCAACAGGGTCATCTACATTAGCTAAATATTCATCTAAATCTTGGTCTCCCAAGTCTGACATGGCCAATTCAGAATCCATTTCCGCTAGCTATGGTGCACAATATATATAACTGAAAATCTGAAAAAATACAACATATACCCCTATACGATTTGTATAGGACTATATGCAACAGAAAACTCTTTATATATTACTATATAAAATGTTTTCCCAATTATATATATATATATATTAGTGATGTATTAATTAGTGATGTATTATTAGTGATGTATTACTTTAACATACAATGTATGCAAATGTATTTTTCTAAGTCTCTTTAGCACTCTGAGTAGTATCGGTCCATTTTTTTGATGGTATCTCACGGATCGTTTAAAAGGCGTATTTACTTAGCCGATACTTCTTACTTATTGGTGAAAAATTATGAGAAAACTTTTAGATTCAATAATAAATCTAGTTCGATATAGATAGCTAATACCAAGTTATGTTTTTTTTTTTCCTCGATTTCCTTTTTAACTTAGATTTTTTAGCGTTTTCTCCAACTTGGTCTTTAGCGTAAAATTTACCTTATTTGTGACAGCATTATTATAAATTTATACCAGATTTATCTACATTTTTTAGTTGCATCAATAGTATTTTTTTATGGTTTACGCAAATTTATATGATGAGCGTGTGAGCTGCGTGAGGGTTTTTATAAACTTTCTGGATTATTCATATTTTAGATATGTGCTGCTTACAATATAGGTCTATTTAGCCGTTTTTAAAATTTAGGTTTCTAGCGATTACAAATAAACTATTTTCCTCATTTCTCCTTGGTTTTTGTCTATTTGTTTCTGTCTTATTTTTTTCTTTTTTTCTTTTTTTGATTGCGTGTGCGTGTGCGTGTTATGATAGCAGAATTGCACAGGCGTGGCTTTCTTTTGACTTTACAAACATCAATGGCTTGCCCACTCTAACTCTGATCCATGGAATACTTTACTCTAACTTCTAAACCTAATTTTATGCCTTCTTGTCTGAGACCCAGATGCCGCTAAGAATTCATTCCTCAACTCGTTTTTAATATATCCAACTATAACTTTATTTTGTAATTTCGTTTGAAGGGTGGAGTAGGTGCCTATGTAAATATAAACATCCTATAACAGCATCTCGAATCTGCCTAACTATCTCGATGTTCTTGTGGCTTAAAATTCTTTCTACTTCTACTACAATATTTCTTTATTGCTTCTGCTACTGTTCTACCTTAACAGAACAGATTTTCAGGCCTTTTTTTTTGATTACCTTATTACTTCTCACGAGACTGTTATATCTCTCATCCAAATACTGAGGTCCTCTATTTAGGGGAGTTCAGGTGTACACAAAACTTGAAATTGCTTGGGTCCTCTCACTGTACTGATTAAGATTGAGGCAGGAAGCCGAATCATTAGAGTATTCTCAACGATCTGGAGCAAATGATTAAATAACCTACACACACATTCCGGATCTTCCCAACCGATTCTTGAAACACACTTGAACCTATGTTTCACCCACTAGTCCTTCTCCCTATAAATACACCACCTTCGCTCCCAATCGTAGACTCAAGAAAGATGATCGCCCTCAATTCGCCTGTATCTTCGCTAGTACTGCCGACCCCAGCGCGGAATGAAAGTCTCCCACATACCGTCCCCCCCTCGCAGTAACTCCGCCGCGGAGATAACATCTGCTTAATAAGGATCGCACTCCGCTACCAATATAACATCTTCCCCATCCAAAATCAAAATACATACACCCAAAAAACACAAGCCAACAACCCATACGGCTTAAATCTGACCACAACCTTATATCACTTAAATTTTAATACTTTCTCTCCAACATCTCCATCCTTCCCTATTGCGCGTTTTTTCTGGCACTTTTGATCGGGCGATTGGGGGGGCATTGCGTTGCTTCTTGACGCCTAACTTAATTGAAGTTGACTGCTTATGACTCTTAAGACGCTTTTTTTTTTCCCCAAAAAGATTTTCTTGCCGATAAAGTGGGAACTGTAATTGTTAATGGGATGAGCAGGTTCATTCCTTCTTGGACTTAAATCTTTTTCTCCTCAAAATCCATGGTTCGATCGTGCTTGTTCCCTGGCCATTTAGGCTAGAGACAATGCGCTCATCCGGAGTGGAAAAATTCTAGTTCTCCTATCACTCTTGCCCATTTTCATTCAGCAGAAATCGTTGCAGGGATTTTATTTCTTCGACGAGCAAAGCGGACTTTTATTAAACGAAAATGCGCTGACCTCCTTGGTTGTCCTACTGACAAATCTCTCTCTGGCCTCTTGCCAAAAACATCTCTAAACAACTTTCTGTGAAATTCATTCCTTTCCTACCTCGTATTCCGCTCTGATGATTCTGCTTGTAAATTACTCCAACTGAAAAGCCAATCATCTCTTTGGCCTCCTATTTCCTCTAATTCAACCCTGGGACGATTCTGGTATTCCTCTCCCTCCTCCTTCTTTCCTCTCAGGTGTCCTATGCCTTAACCTGTTCATTTCATTTCGGCGTGCATTGAGCCTCCCTGCAGATCTATGAACTTAGGAAGGCGGGTGTCCCGGATGGCATTTCCTCTCCGAGTTTGGAGGAAGTGTGCTTCCGTGCTGACCCCACCTTTTCGCTTCAAACTATATTCTCTATGCATCAATACTAGCACTTTCCCTCAGCTGTTGGAAGCGCGCCATATGGTCAACCTATTCCGAAAAAATGATGCTGCTCTGATCCTTCTAACTATCGCCCTACAGCTCTCACTTGTATTCTTTCTAAGATCTTTGAAACCCTTCTCAACTCTCACTTCTTAGATCATATGGAATCTCTTTCCCTTCTTTCTGATTACCAGTACGGCTTTCGGTGCTCGAGATCTTCTGGCGATATACTTTCCTATTTAACAGATTTATGGTTTTCCGCCCTTAGGAACTACGGGAAGACTTGTTTGGTGGCGCTTGACATATCCAAAGCATTTTGACCGGGTATGGCACGCGTCACTGCTCTTCCAAGCTCCCCTCCTTTGGGTTTCATCTTCTCTTTGCTTTACTTTGACTAGCTTTCTTTTCAAATCGCTCAATGTTGGCTGGTTGTTGATGGGGCGACTTCTTTTTTCTGTCAATAGTTGGTGTTCCTCAGGGTTCTGTTTTTATCTCCTAACTTTATTCCTGCTTTGTTCATCAATGATCTTCTTCCCCTGCCACCATCTAACTCTATCCACTCATATGTCTATGACTTGACCCTTCATTCTCAATTCATTTTTTTTATCCTCCTTCTTTGGAAGTAATTCTGAAAATGTCTCTCGTTTTTGAATCTTTCGATTCTTTTCTCTTTTCTTCCCCCTCTGATTTCAGGGTTGGGGTCGCTCAAGCTTGTGAAATTAAATTCTTTAAAAACCCATCTTCCACAAAATCTCCCTCTCTAGGACACTTAACTTTTCTATCTCTTTCGACGGTTCTCTCGTCTCTCCTTGTTGACAATATAAACATCCTTTGGCCTTAACATTAAACAAAAAAATGTTTTGAATACCTCAAATCACAGTTGGTTGCTAGGGCGGCCTCAAGAAACTGGGAGTTCGTTTAGGCTGCGAGACTTTTTTTCCTTCTCTCAGTTTACTCCACCTATACAAGGTCTCATCCGCCCTTGTAATGGAGAGTACGCTTCTCATATCGTGTGGGGGGCGGGGGCTCTGGTTTCATCCGCCTTTGGATAGGCTCGAGTCAAAGGCCAAAAGGCTTATAAAAAAAAAAAAATCTGTCCTGCTACTTTCTAGTTCACTTGACCCCTTTATATTTGTGGCGCGATGTTGGTGCTTTATCCCCTTTTCTATAGTTACTGGTAGAGGCAAGTGCTCGAGGCAACTATCCACTCGCGTACCACCACCTTTACGACGCCCTCGTAGCACAAGGGAATGCTGTGTCGGCACATGAGTTTGTGTTGATGTTAGTAACTCAAGACTGGTCGCTGCGGTGCTTCTTTCTTTTTTGCCACCTCTCTTCTGTGGAATTCTCTTCCACATTCTGTGTTTCCTACTGAATTTAATCCCTTCACTTTAAAGCCTGCGTCTGCTCTCATCTGCGTTAATTTGCGTTAGATGGATTTTTGAGGCTTTCAACACCCAGCTCCCTTGACATAGGGTTCTGCCGCTGACGGCGGTGACAACTTGCTAAAAAGAATAAATTAATTAAAGGTTCTAAGAAGGAATTCCTTAAGCGTAGCTGAAACCCCACAAGAATGGCACCTCCGACGGTGAAACACTTCTAGAATGCATTAAAATAGCATAACCGAGGAGCTTGCGCGCTTGCCCAAAAAAAAAAAAAAAAAAAAAAAAAAAAACAAAAAAAAAAAAAAAAGAGAAGTGGAAGCGCCTTATCTGCAACCCCATGGCAACAGCTCACTGATAGTAACAATGTGGCTTTTTCAGCAAATTAAATCCTAGCTGAAGATGAGGATTTGGTTATGTTTAGACTGTGATAAGTTCATGGCTGAAATTGCATTACATCTCATTCACCTTCAAAGGAATCACACCAGGAAACCTCATCGTAAAAACTGAAGGGAACAGTCATCAGGGAGCAAAGATAATTCAAATTTTGCAGTCTGTGTGGAAAGAGGAGATGAGCTCTACGAAAACATGAGATGCTGCCTAAAGAAGAGAATCCCTTTCATGTGGTGGCATGAAAAATGGGCCCAGGTTTTCATTATTATCAGGCTCGCAGGCAAATCAATTATTTCAGCACCTCCCTCATCAGCGAGAAGAGAGCGTTATTTATTGTGTAGGTTAGGTAGGAATGTGAAACACCCCAAAAAAAGGAACAGTCTCTCGCCAGATAATAGTGAAAGCTTACTGTTTTTGCATCACAATTTTTGTGAATTTTTTGATTTTTGAGTATTGAAGTATCTATCTTAAAGGAAGCTCACTCTTTATTGTCCCTGTTTGAGTAGAGTAATAGCGTTTTTTTTATTTTTGAACTTTCACGGCTGATTGTAGCTAGTTAAAGAATCTTCTTTGTAAATTGCTAATCATTGTTAAACATAAAAAGCTAGTAGCTAAACTTTGTTAACTTACTTGAAAATGGAAATTGGAATATTTTTTTAAATAAAACACAAACATAAAAAAGTTATTAATATTATATTTGCAATTATTTTTCCTTAAAGGTTACTATTAATTTATAAAATAATTTATTATTTGGGCACAGCCAAATATGAAATATAAATGACTAAGTATTGTTTGTACAGGGATTGCAATCTTGAGGTGCCTAGCAGTGCACAAATGTTCTATCTTATTACTGTGTATTTATTATATTAATTAAAGTATCGGTATCGGTTTTGGCACCTAAAAAAATAGAGTATCGGTATCGGCCTCTTTTCTGCTATCGGAGATTTTACAATATATTATATTTATATTATAATAATAATATTATATTATAATTATATTATATATATATATATATATATTATATATATAATATATAATAATATAGTATATATATTAGTGGATGTATTAATTTTCTCCTTTTATTTCAAAGATGAAAAAAAAATGACTTTAACAACACAAGAATATTGCAATTGTATTTTGCACTCTGAACACATTAAAATACATGAAGGTGAAGAGACACCGCGCCATAGAATTAGATAGTTAAGGTCAGAGGAAAGGAATTATACGTGTTGTGGTTTTATTTGACGTGGGTAAATTAAGATATTCCTCTTTTTCAACTTTTGAAGCTATTATATGCTGCCTCTACTTCTTTCCTGATATATATTTGCACTGGAGCTATTTACCAACGCCTGACAAGGAGCTTCCTGTTCAGGCGCCAGTTTAATTCGCGAGTGGGGAAATGGGGCCTACAATAGTTAGGTTTAAGGTGCATATGGACAGCTATATTGTATGTTGTTCTGGGCGCGTACCTACCAGCGTCCTTGCCTATCTATTCTCCACCTCCTCTCTACAATAAACAACAATCTCTTTTTTTTTTACTTACTTTGGTCTTCTGGCCTTTTCCAACGGCCGGATCCAGGAATGTGGACTCCTTGAATGCGCACTTTTGTTTAGCTCCTGAATCTTTATCTGATGATGCAATACTTTTTTAATAATCCCTATTCTCAGGGCTATTGACACACAGCTCAAGTACAATTTTTTTTATTTTATATAACTTACAACAAAAATTTTTTTTTATTTACAAACGTCGCTATTGGTAGGTGAATTACTTAGGCCGGTTCCATCTTAACTATTAGTATTTCCAGATTCCACCTAGTCATGCTTCATCTTAAGTCTCAACTAATCGTGTTTCCGGATTTCACAAAATCCGTAATTCCCTTCAATACTTTTCTTAAACATCTAACTCCTCTCTCTTACAACTTATTCTACTTCTTATCTTCTTTCTTGCCTCAGTTTGCGTGCTGTGCTGCATGCGGGAGAAAAGAGTGGATAGATATGAGAAGTGGGTTTTTAGGAATTACGTGTAATTGTGGGGTTAGTAAGGAAGAGGAAAAGTGAGTGAAAAGTGTACAGCTATGGTAATTAAAGTTCCTTATCTTTAAACTCTGTCTCTTTCCTTCACGTACGAGACTCTTCTCCTATTTCCAATAAATTATGGGTACGTTGATCTTCAGGCTATAGACGATACGTGTCAAAAGATAGTCTTCAGCCTTGAGCGATTCTGCAAATCTGCACATTCATGGATTGAAACAGCAATGTACAAATCCCACAGAGCAAAATCTTGCAAGTAATCCCAAAATCAAGGTATTTCTTCACTCAATTGACTTCTGGTTAGTATCCAACCAAACGCCCAAAAACAAAATTTGGAAGAAGAATCCTGAACAAAAACCCTGGAAAAATATACTGTATATACATTGTATTAATGTAATGTATATGCCTTGCAAGATCAATTAAGTAAAAACATTTATATCTCTTTCAGACTTTCTTCATTCTTATTTGAATAGTTTATGATTTTTTTTTCAATCTAATATTCGAAACATGAAGTGTGAATCTATATTATTTCAATTTTTCTCAACTCACAATCATTCACCTTTTTATTCAACTAAATATAAATTCCCAAATACCTATTAATGAGGGTTTTGTGGTGGTTCTATAAATTCCTCTCCACAGTGTCCTTGAACTATTCTTTGGATAGATCTAATTCTTCCAGAGATACTTTCTAAAATGATTCCTACTGCTGTGTAAAAGCTTTCAAAATTATGAATTGATCATTTAAACATTTATTTAACTAAATTTTTTTATGAATCTCATCAAGCATGGAATGAGAAAAATACTCATAGTATTTATACTTAAAGACTATACAAAAAAAAAATAATTTATTGATTTTACTCTTAATAGTAATAATTCCCTCATTATAAGAAAGGGGACTCAGTCTCCCTTTCATCCCTCCCTATTTATAGTGAACTGGTTCAAATTTGGAAGAACGTATTACGAGAGTGCAGTGTGGTGTGAAGAAAGGGGCTAAATGAGAGAATAAATTGAAAGTATGTTTGACATGGTTTGGTCATGTGAAAAGAGTGGAAGATATCCAGTTGGCGTAACGAATGTTATAGTGGTTGAAGTGGTGTTGGAATAACCACGCTGCAAGAGACCGAAGAAAAAGTAGATGAGTCAGTAAAGAATGCCTTGAGGAGAGAAAATTGAGTTTGGCAGCACCCGCACGCACCAGTAAGGTGCATAATAGGATGTGAATTGGGCGGGGTTTTCGTAGAGGGGGTATTGGTGTATCCCACCTGGGCCACAGGGATGTACACCACATTGACGAGATGCCAAGTAGTGTCCGGTCGTGGGGTCCGCTTGAAGCTCAGGGTGATTTTTCTAGACTGCGAAGAGTTCTCACAAAAAGTATAAAATGGGGCGCGGTAAGGCTGGAGCTTTCTTCAATTTGCCTTCAATTATTCTTCTACTTACTTTTTGCTTTCCGGTTGCATTGTTAACGCACCTTACCCCCAGTACTTTGGAGAGAAGGGTGAGTGAATGATGCATGATGAATGATATATATATATACTATATTATCCGTATTATTATATTTAGTTGATGCACCCGATCTTACCATGGTATCGGTATCGGTATCCGGTGGGTATCTGTCGATGTGTGTTGATTGGTATCCCTGGTATCGGTGTATTCGGGGTTATCGTATCGGAAATTTTGTGAGTAGTAGTATCAGGTATCAGTATCGTAGGTCGATCGGCCAAAAATTGCCGTTTACCTTTTAACCGATACCCACACATTTGGGTCTTTAAATGCATTTTGATATATATATATGCATATTATATTAATATAATATTATATATATACCTACTATATATAGTATATATATTATATATATATATATATACCTATAATATATATATATCATATATATATATTTCACGTACCATGTCCCGCATTGCTGAAGGGTGGTGTTGGTAGTTGAAAGGTTTTTAAGCTTATCAACACCATTCACGGAAAGCTAGATTTGATAGGAGGTTTTCAGTACATGCTATCAGAACGAGAGAATTTAAAAATTTCCTCAATTGACTCGACGAATTGCGAGAAGGGTCAGCTTCACCCTTTCTAGAAATTAAAGTTTACAATTTCTTCTTTTTTAATTTAATATATATATATCTCATATATACCATATATATATATACGTATATATATATTATATATATAATATACTATTATATATACTATAATATATTATTATATATATATATATATATATAACGGTAATATATTATATATATACCGTATAATATATATATATATCCGCAATTTGTCTGATAGTTTCCCTTTCTATCTGATTTAACCTATTGTTATGTTTATATAAGCGTTTTCTGTTGCCTTTATTGCCTATAAACTGTAAGAAATGCTCGGGTTTGGCGGTTCGTTTTGTTAAACAGCAAATTTGTTAAAAAATGCTTAACAAACCGTAAGGAATTTCCTTGAAATTCTATAAGGTTGCTATTTCCTGTGATTGAGGAATTTAGCACGTTCTTACGGAAAATGGGTAAACCAAACAAATGACGGCGTGGTAGGCCCGTTTGAATTGTTGAATATTTCATTATATATCAGCTTTAAATTCTAATTCTTCCAAATCGATAAACTCGAGTCACAATAGTTGATCAATTTTTTAATATAAACTATTTGTTATTAGTTTATGTTCTGTTTAATCCGAAATCGACGAGACTCCATGACAACAAGACTGATTCCAAGTGCTGCAAACTAAAGTGAAACCGCGCAAGAAATTGATGTTCGTTTGTTGTACGAACTCGGGCACTTTGTACGGGCTGCAATCAGGATAGTGCCAAAGGTGTCTTATGTGATATTAAGTGTAGGGTTTAAGTGTTTTTATGATAAAAAGATCCAAATTTTTAAGTTCTTGTACCTTTTAGAAGCATTTGAAGAATGGAGACATTTTTAAGAGATATTTACTGTGCCTACTATTGAGGTCTATAGTGATCATCCTGCACAGCTAAACTCTCCTCGCGTGAGAGTTGGGGAGATAGTTTCGAAAGGATAATGCCCATGCTGCTTGAAGGGACTCGCATCTGTGGTTGTAAGAAAGTTATTAACCTACATAGTTTGAGTGTTACAGTTGGCCACATTATATTTGCTATAAACGATGTGCTGACCTCAGGTCATGGGCATGCCTTCATTAATACTTAAAGAAAAACTGACCAATTGAGTTGTTGTTAATAAAAGATATAAGAAACTTGCATTGTGGAAAGTTTTTTGTTTAAGATGTTTCTAATCTGAAAGTGAAAGATCATTGGAAAGGGGTCCAGAGGAAAGGCGAGCATAAACAGGAAGTTTTAGCGAACATCATATGCGTAGTTTTAAGCGACAAGTGTTATCGAGAAACGAGTGAACAAGTTTATCAAAAAGGTTGGAGCGGGATTAAAGGCTAAAGCTAGAAAAATTTACGGAGAAAGGTGATTTCTTCATTGGAAAAACTTCCAATCAGAACAAATAACAAAGGCTTGTGTATGCCGGACCTTAGACCAGCAAATTTATGATTAAAGGAGATAGAAAATACAGAAATTAGTTTTCCAGAGTAAAGTATTAGGTGGGCTTTGCGATAAATAGACAGTAGCAAGTTCCACTAATACTTCACATGGGACTAATTTTCTTAGTTTCTATATCCTATTAATCATAATTGTTAAAATAATACGACGCGTTTGCGATAGAATGAATTTTTAGTATTTTCTTTGCTTATAATTTAGACAGTTTTCATTTTGATCATGTTTCATTTGTGCTTACGCTCGATAAGAACATGCTCACACAGTTTTAGTAGTAATTTCCTGCTTTCAGGGTTTCAACACTTCTTCTGGAACCGTCAGGAAAAATTCAGTCAGCGGAAAGGTCAGGGGAAGCGTTTTAAGATATCTGAAAGTCAGGAAAAATTCCAAAAACAAGTCCTGGAAAATTTTAAATTTCAAAAACATAGAAGAATGATCCATGGACCAAGCTACATATTTTTGATATATTTCTTTTCCTTACTGTATAATTGTGTAATGAGAGATTATATGATAAGTGAATGAAAAAGATTGGCGAGGAACGACATCCCATAAATCTACTTCTATCCTGTTTCTTTCTATTTTTTAGTTCACTTATTACCTACTATTTTCTTCCTATTCTGTCCGTAGAGGTTGTTCCAAGTTCATCCCTTTGATTGAAGGTGATTGGTTTATGGATGTGTTTTAGACTGATGACTTAATGGCTTAATCTGTTTATATCTTTTTCTCTTTAGGGATTTATAATTTTTGTGAGGTTTGACGAAGTGATTTGGATTTTTTTGCAGTTGACAGCCGAAAATCACTCTTTCAACACCAAACCATTACAAAATGTTTCTTGTTCAAACCAAAGATGTATTTCTAATAGCAAACTGGCTTTTTTTTAAATGCTTTCCTTAGACGTGAATCATTTTTACGAAAATTCCAAACGTCAGACCCACTTGACCAGACCCACTTGGTCCATTCTTGTTCACAGATTTACAATGTCTCGTACTAAATATTATGAAAGATTTCTAAGTCCAGTAAAATGCCTGCTACAACAACTAAGCTTTTGTATTAGATTTACATGGACAAAGACAATTTGCATGATTAAAAGGTATGTAAATCTTGGATTTTCCAAAACAAAAAAAACTTCTTAAAGGAAGTCACTAGTCGAATGAAAGTAACTATCCTAAAATTCAACTATGAATGTCCCAGACTGTGCAATCAATAGTGACAGAAAAGATATTAGAAAGATGTTCCTCTTAAGTACAAGCCTGTTTCCAAGGGCTACTCATCATTGGATCGCTAGTATTTAATTTTTCATCGCCAGAACAAAAAGGAAACAAAATTTGCTTTATTGCAGAGGCAATTGTACACCAATAGCCGAATCAAAAGATTCTGTTACTTGATTAAGCAAAAGCACAAAATACACTCTACTTTGCAGTGAACCTCATTCTACCCTTGAATTAAAATTCAAAATATTTTTGGATGGTGACTGTCCTTCTAAGAGATTTGATGAATTTTTTTCTTCTATAGTACCTGGAATCAATGTTATGCGTGGAATTGGGGCAAATTATTAAATTAGGACTGATATTTTTCCATGGAAATGCGACAGTGGAAGGAAGGGTTTTTCGAAATAAAGCAATTTTAGTTATGAGAATCTGAAAAAAACATAGTCTGATTTCTCAGAGAACAGTGCACAATGCTATAAGATTCATGAAAGATGCATAAAGTTTCCTATCACTCAAAAATGTTGACAAATGTAAGAGCTACCCATAGGAGATTATGAAGAACATCTCAAAGAAAAAAAGAAAAATTATTTTATACAGATCCATAAACTTGAAGAGCAGAGAAAGATGCTTAAACTGAAAGCTTTGACACAAGAAGACGTTATAAAATCAAAAATTCAGATTGCTTGAGAAGAAAAAGTTAACCTTAATCTCTCCCCATTTAGAACTTTTTTGATCACAGTAGTGGACCTTATTCACCTAGGCTATTAATGTAGGCTTTTAATTTATTTTCTTTTTTGTATAAATAAAACTGCTTACTTTTGGAAAAAAATAAAAAAGTGCGTTGGACGGCTATGGGGAAGGTATAGGTCGATTACTAAAAAAAAAAAAAAAAATTTAAATTCATCCATGTGATGAACAATTTTTAAAGTAAATTTTCAATAATTTAATGCATGAAACTGAGGAAATAGGCTGCAATAATGATTAATAGATATTTATACGCCAAAAATAACGAACACGCTTGGTCAGGCGAAATTTTGCGAATTTGGCATTGGATAGTCAGGCTGAATTCTCAAGATCTTAGAAACATCTCGACCAGCGATTCCGTGCTAGGTTTACTTTTGTTTTTAAAACAATTGAATCAGCTGTTCGTGAGAGGCGAGCGGTGATAACATAGCCAATTGATTTGTGGAAATTAAACAGAAAAAATTATTAAAAAAAAAATAACAAATGATTATACATTACAAATAATGGATCAACTATATTGTGATGGAGTTTATCCATTTGGAAGGGAAATAGATTTAAAGCTGATTTTATTAAATGAAACATTCACCAATTCAGACGCCAAGCCGCCATCTTGTTTGTTTACATTTTTCGTAAGAACGCTTCCTTAAATTCGGCAAGCACGGGAAATAGCAACTTTCCAAATTAAGGAAATTTTTCTACATCCTTGCCGTGAGCATTTCTTGCGATTTTTCTGTAAGTTTGGACAAAACGAATTGCAAACTCGAGCATTTTTCTTGTACGTTTCGTAAAGCACAAATACAAAAAAGAAAACGGCTATATATATATATATATAAATATATATATATATATACTATATATTATATATATATATAATAATATATATATAATTTTTATAAAATTATTTTATTTTTTAATAAACGTGAATGAATTCTTAATGCACGAGCAGGTTATGGCCTGGGCACCGCCGCAGTGTAGAGAATAGTATGGTTTCATTAACCAGTGCTTCGAGATATATATATAGTATATATATATATATATATATATATATATATAATATATATATATATATATAATATATATATATATATAATATATATATATAAATATTTAATATATATATATATATTATATATTAGGCCATATTTATAGGAGTAAAAGTATCGGTATCGCGGTATCGAAGGTATCGGCAAAAATTCGGATCGGCATCGAAGGTATCCGGTAATGAAAAAATTAGTGAGTAACTTGTATCGGTATCGGACGAAAATTTTGGTATCGGTTGACCAACACTAATATAATATATATATATATATATATATATATATATAATATATATATATATATATATATATATATATATATATATATATATATATATATATATATATATATATATATATATATATATATATATTATATATATATATATATATGCAAGTTTTCATAAAGGACTTGTACTTGTACTTGATACCATGTACTTGTACTTGTACTTGTACTTGAACAAATTCTAGAGTACTTGTGCTTGTACTTGGACTTGAACAATTCTAGAGTACTTGTACTTGATAAAATGTACTTGAACCCATATATATACTTTAAAAAAATAATAATGAATAGTGTAAATGAAAATCAGCGGTCTCTTTAGGAAAAAAAGTTACAGCCTCTCAAAGTTGTTAAAACTCTCATAGACTTTTAATTTATGATCCATCAAGGTTAGGTCTCATTTCAGACCCTCTAGTTCAGGTTATGATAACTTTTGTTAGGTATACATATACACAGAAAAAATCTATGTGTACTTAACAAATCTTATCATAACCTGAACTAGGATGGCCCTAAAACGAGCATGAGGCCAATAGTTTTTTTTTTTTTATGAGAAAGCCTATAGGAAAATTTTTAATTTTGAGAGGCTAACTTTTTTTCCTAATTTCTTTTTTTTAAGCTCCATTATTATTTTTTATTAGAGTATATCCTGTGATTTTTAAATTTCTTTATATATATATATATATATATATATATATATATACCGTATATATATATATAGTTATATAATATATATATATATTT
>JABUQX010070813.1:27500-37144 GCA_015478945.1 Trachelipus rathkii | reverse complement strand
ATGTTTTTCACTTATGCATATTTTAGTTAATTTCCAATAAGCATTCATACAAATTTATGCTATTTTTACAATCTATTCTTTATATTCTTATTCCTAAAATTCTTAAAATTTTTTAAATATACTATACAAGATTCTTTAATTTTGACCTTATAATTTGAAGAAATTTTATATCTGAAAAAAAAAAAAATTAAATACTTTTCATCAAATAATATATTGTGATATAACAAACCTTGCCATATTCTTTACATTTCCCCTTCTTTTTGATATTCATATTTTTAATTTATTATCTATTTCGTGCAAAATTAATTAATTTTTATTTCCATTTAAGTTCTGAGGAGAGACGGAGGAGACCCTGTCCTCTTTACTGCTTTTGAGTTTTTTATACTATAGTTATCTCCGCGAACACGTCTTAAAAACACTGATATTATTTTTAATATCTATGATCTTATCACCTGATTTTAGTTCTTAAGGTGGGTTTTAAAATTTTTTATCTTTATTTTTGGAATGAGTTTTCAAATATTCTAGAAAATTCTCTAAGAGGTGAGGTTAATAAATAAAAAGCAACAAGTGCCTTGTCTTTATTCCATTTTACCTCTTTATCTTTTTGCTCATCGCTGATGATACTTCGTGTCTCATATTTTAACCTTTTTCCTTTTAGTTAGCTATTTTAACTTATAATAAAAAGAATCAAACAGGAAGCGACCAGGAGAAAATTGTTGCAGAAAGTTGCTTTTTTTACTGATAGACTTTTTAAAAGAAAAGTTGCTAAACCAAAGTTTTTTAAAAATATTTCTTAAAGACTATTGTTATTTTTACTTATTTGTTTATCCTTTGACAAAATTATTTCCATATTAATTAAATAATTTCTTTAGAGGTATCAGATAGAATGTTGCATGTTTTCTCAATTCGATGGATATTCAACAATAAATAAATTGTGTTACAAGATTACCAACATATGTTCACTAGAGAATTTACTGTTTAATAAATCAAAATCTAGATACAGTTATATTTACTATGAGAAAGGACCAACAAAGAATCAGTCTTTTAATGATTTCGATACGTGGACAAAGATTACCAATGACTCAATTATTCACAAATCTATCTGACATTATCAATGAGTGTTTTGAAACTGCGCTTGCTTGTCTGGACATGGTTTTCAGGGACACTTCACGCTTTAGGTCAAACTTAAAATTTTATCTTCTTTATAATTTTATTATTATTATTACCTTTTGTTTTTAAAAATTACAATTCTTCTGTCTCAGAGTACTATTGGACATATCTTATCATTAAAAAGAACCTCGGTAGAAATTTTTGCAGAGCACATCACTGATTTGGAATTGTCATATCTTAAATTATGGGATTATAAAAAATTAAATTAACATTTTGTGAGTGATGAAAATACTTATTGATAAAACTTAAACTTCAGACCTTCTTTCGTAATAATATTCATTTAAATAAGGATAATGTTAACCCTAAGTTTCTAAATGAAATCTTTTAAAAAAATATAAGGTTACCAATCCATCATTTTTTCACAACCCTAGGTATTCCTAAACTGCACAAGGATGGTGTCCCACTTAGACCCATTATATTGGCCAGAAATGATGTTTTTTCCAAGTTAAATAAGTGGTTGGCATTCAAGTTTGAATTTTGGGATATTACTTCACTCATATAAAAAATGCCATGGACTTTATTGATAAAATATGGAAGATTTATTCCCTTTAATCATTGCTTAACTAGTTTTGATGTTACTAGTTTGTTCTTGTTTCACTCTTCCTCTTTTGTAAATTTTATCAGAATTTTTGTACCCAAACATGATTCCCATACCATTCCAAATTTGGTTAATTAGTCTACGTATTTGTAGTGTCTCAAAATGTTATTTACCTAACAATAATTTTAATCAAAAATTATTGTGCAAGTATGGGCAGTGTTAAGTTCCGTTATGCCAATATTTATAGGAATTTTTGATCCAGACTCCTTCAAGGCCTCGTTTCTTCAAGTTGTTTATGGAAACTTTCTTCTTGAACCTCCTTGAAATAGATTTAATAATGACTTTTGGAACATCCTGTGAAATATATATTTAACCCCTTCTATCAATTTACTTAGAAACACAAGTTGATGGATGCATTCCTTTTTTTTGGACATTCTAATTTGTAAAAAGAACTTTTTTTATTTTTAAAAGTGTATCGCAGCCAACAGCATCTAATCATTGCTCATTACTTTTTTCTCATCCTCTTCGCTATTAAAAATAATGTGTATTTTTAACATGTTTTTGAGATAGTTCAATTATTGTGATCCTCCATATTTGAAACAAGAAGTTGAATTTATCTTTCGTACATTTAGAACTTAGAGATGCCAAAATTTTAATTCATACAGAAGTACAAACGATTATTCTAAGGCTATTGGGAATTTAGGAGAGCAAATTCCTTCTTAAATGATAGAGATTAAGTCACCCATTGTCACCACAACATTGACATTTAATTATGTTTAAGAACCCATTTGATATCATATAGTATTTTAATTTTAATTATTAGCCAAACAAAAACTTATTCAAGCTATTTTGGATTAGAGAACAATTCATTTCTAATTGATACGTTAAAGTCATCCCATTTAGCCTCAATACTTGAATATAAATTTATGTTAAGCACCTATTATATCACTATAGTATTCGTTTTCGGATACCTTTGCACATAATTTGATAAATATATACATAAATTTGAAAGATCTAGGGGCGTTTCAATCATTTTTTTTCTTTATGGATTTTGTAATAATTCTATTTCGGCGAAACGTTAAATTTAAGACTCCAAAGTTCCGATTAGAACACATAGGGGTGAGCGTTAGAGAGGAAATGACAAGAATGCCAATTTTTAGACATCTTCACAGAATGAGACATAATTAAGGAACGTTCAACTTTTTGTTTAATCAAAGGGTTAAAAAATATAAATTATTATTTGAATTCTTTTTTTATTTTCAAATAATTTAATTTAATATATTTCCGAAGTCTGAAGTTTAATTGACTTAATAACAGGAAATTTCATATCTGAAAAATTAAATATTTAGCAACGAAAAATACTGGAAAACAAGTTATGTTGCATCTGTAAAAACGGAGATCATTCGTTATTGTTCAAATGGTAATTTATTATTTTTTTGTCAAAATTAATTTTATTTCATTTAGTTCTGAGGAGGGCGTCTGTCCTGTCTCGAAACGATAAATACTGTTATTTTTATATTTTGATTCCCTGTTTAGTTCTTAAGTGGTTTTAAATTTTTTCTTAGATTTTAGAGTTTAAGCTGTTTTAAACTCTCTAAGATTTTTTGCATATTACAAACCACGATGCCTTGTACTTTATCCCTTCTCAATAGCGTCAATCTTTTTTATTTTTAGTAAGCTTCATTTTAGACTTATATAAAAGGAAGAACGATAGCGACTATACCAAATGGTCTACTTTGAAGAATGATTTTTAAAGAAAACAATATAAAGGGCATTTTAATATTAAAAGGATATATGTTAATTTTAACTCTGAGCCCTTTCCAAAATTATATTCATATTAATTAAGAATCGCATATCACCATCAAGAAAAATGTATATCTTTTTCAATTTGTATTTCACTTCTTGATTTCAATTTTAGCTCTGCTGACTTCACTAGAGAATTTTTTAATAATTCAAAATCCTAGAAGTTTAATTTAACTTGAAGCATTTACAACAGAACATTGGTTTTCCAATTATGTTTGGATTCACCTTGGACAAAGTTATACAAATGATTCAATTATTACATCTCTTGGTTATCAAGTGAGTGTTTTTGAAAATGCGTGCTTTGGTGTTTTTTGGACATGTTTGTTACATGGGACACTTCATTTAGTCAACCTTAAAATTTATATCTTTAGTTCTTACAAGAATTTATTACCCTTATGTTTAAAAATTACAATTCTTGTTACTCCTTTCCAAGAAGATTTACAAATGCTATCTTCTCATTAAAAGAAACAAAGAATATTATTATTCGCACAGAAGATTTAAAGGAGTGGAATTAAACAGTGATTTAAAACGGAATTATAAAATAAAAGTAACATTTTGTTGATAGCAGTGATGAACGAATACTTAATGAAAAACTTAACTCAGACCCTTCTAACTCGTAATTATATTCATTTAATAGGTATGTAAAACTCATAAATTCTAAATGACATTTAAAAATATAAGTCACCCATCCATCAATTACCATGATGTGATTAGTATTCCTAAATGCACAGGATTGTAGTCCCACTTAGACCAATTGATATGCGCCAGAAATTGATGTATTTTTTCAAGTTAAATATAGTGGTTAGCTCCTTTTTTTTCCCTTGAAGGCACTATTCATCACTCATATAAAATTGCCATGACTTATGATAAATAGGAAGATTTATTCCTTAATCATTGCTTAACTAGTTTTGATGTTACTAGTTTGTTAACAAATGTTCAGAAATTTTGGAATTTTTATCAGAATTTTTGTTACCTAACATGATTTAAAATGGGTCCCAAATTTTAATATTAATTGTCTACGTATTTGTTATGTCTCAAAAATTGTTTTACCCAACAATAACTTTATCGACAAGATTATTGGCTGCATTATAGGCAGTGGTTAAGTACCGATCCATGGCAATATTTAAATGAATTTTGAACTTCACCTTCACAGGCAATCTTCTTTTAAAGTTTTTTAATGGAAAGAAAATTGCCACAATCTTTTACTGTTGTCCTAATTCCTTTTCCATTAATGATTTCTCTTTCAAATTAATAATTAACCCCTTCTATCAATTTACTTACGGAACACAAATTGATGGATGATTCCATTTTTTTGGACATTCTAATTATGCAAACCGGAATTTCTTTATCTTTTAAAGTGTATCGCAAGCCAACAATGACTAATCAATTGCTCATTATTTTTTCTCATCCTGTTCGCATTTAAAATAATGTTATTTTTAAACATATTTTATGGATAATTTGTTGTTATGGTGATCCTCCATATTTGAAAAAAGAAGTTGATTTTATCTTTCGTCTCTTAGGTTATATATATATAAAAAAAATTTTAATTGCATAAGAAAAAATAACTTATCTCTTTATCATGTTCGATTAAGGGAACGAAATTACCTATCGAAGTGATAACGTTAAAATCATCCCATTCTCACTAATATTTGACATTAAATTTATGTTTAAGCACTTATTTCATCACTATAGTATTCAGTTTTCGGATACTTTATCACAAATTTTGATAAATAACAATATAACACTAAATTTGAAAAGACTGGGGCGTTTACAAAATCTTGTGGATTTTGTTAATAATTATATTTGGCGAAACGTTAAAGGACCCTCAAAAGTCCGATTTAGAACAAATAGGGGTGAGTTGTAGAAGAGAATTGACCAACATGCCGATTTTTAAGAATCTTTTCACAGAATGAGCACTAATTAATGGATGTGCAACTTTGTTAATTCAAAGGATAAAAATCTAAATCAATTATTAAGAATCTTTTTCATTTCAAATAAAGTTATTTTTAATATTTCAAAGGATTTCTTTAATTTTGAAAATAATAACAAGAATTTCATATCTGAAAAAATTATATTTATCATCAAATAAATAATTGTTGAAGTACTTTTATGTTGCCATCTGTTAATTTCCTTTCATTTTTTATATTTCAATTTTAATTTTATTATTTATTTGTTCAAAATTAATTTTATTTATTTAAGTTATGAGGGAGACAGTTTACTAGTCTCGAAAAATTTAAAAACTATCTGTCATTATAATTTGTTAATATTGTGATTTCCCTGTTTAGTTCTTAAGTGGTTTGTAAATTTTTCTTTAACATTTTAGAGTTTAAGCTGTTTTAAAACTCTCTAAAGATTTTTGCATATTACAAACCACGATGCCTTGTACGTATCCCTTCATCATATTTTTAACTTTTTCCTTTTCGTAAGCTTCATTTAACTTATTAAAAGGAAGAAACGGAGTAGCGACCAGGAGAAAATTATCATTTTGACTTTTTTAACAAGACTTGCTATAAAAGAAAAAGTTATACCAAAGTCTTTTAATATTAAAGGTTGTTAAGTTTTAATCTGACCCTTTTCCAAAATTATATTCATATTATTAGAATCGCATATAACCATCAAGAAAGAATATCATCTTTTCTCCAATTTGCTGATTCACATATAATTTACTTCGTGGTTGTAAGTTTTACCAAATGATGTCTCACTTTAGAGGAATTTTTTTAATAAATCAAAATTGAAGAAGGTTTAATTTTAACTATGAAGACATTTACAACAGAAATGGTTTCAATTATGTTTGGATTCACTTTGGAAAAAGTTACAATGAGCTCAATTATTACCAATCTCTATGATTATCAATTGAGTGTTTTTGAAACTGCGCTGCTTGGTTTTGGACATGGTTTTCAGTGGACACGGCACCTTTTAGTAAATTAAATTTTATCTTCTTTTAGTTCTTACAAGAATTATTACCTTATGTTTAAAAATTACAATTCTTTTCACTCCTATTCCAGAGATTTACAATGATCTTCTCATTAAAGAAACAAAAATATTAATTATTCGCAAGCAGATGAAAGAGCTGGAAGTTGTAGCATTAATTATTGATTATAAAATAAATTAAAATTATGATTGAAATTATGAAAATGAATTATGAAAATGGTAGATCCTTCTAACTCTTAATTCCATTCATTTAAAATTATGAAAGATATTGAATGAAATTTTTCATTCTTTAAAAAATATTAAAAGTCACCAATCCATTCATTACCATTATGTGTATAGTATTTCCTAAACTGCACCAAGGGATGGTGTCATTATGACCATATATGGCAGAAATGATGTTTTTTCAATAAATAAGTGGTTAGCTCCTTTTTTTTCCCTTATAGCACGTTTCAATCACTCATATAAAATTGAATTGATTTATTGATAAAATAGAGGATTTTCCTTTAATATTGCTTAAAACTATTTTGATTTACTAGTTTGTTTACAAATGTTCCAATTATTTTTGTATTTATCAGAATTTTGTTTTACCTAACATGATTCCTATACCCATCCCAATTTTAGTATTGTTTAGCGTTTTGATGTCTCAAAATTTTTAACCCAACATAACTTTTATCGCAAATATTGGTGAAGTATACGGCAGTAGGTCTAAGGTCCGATCATGGCATATTTATATGGAATTTTTTAATCAGATCTCACAGGCGAGTCTATTTTCAATTTTTTAATGGAGAGAAATATGTTGCGATGTCGATTTACTGTTGTCGCTACATCCTTTTCCATTAATGATTTCTTCTCAGATAAATTAATTTAGACCCCTTCTAATCAATTTTACTTAACGACACACAAATTGATGGATTGCATTCTTTTTTTGGACATGCGTAATTATGAAACAGAACCGTTTTATCTTTAAAGTGTATCGCAAGCAAACACATACTAATCAATTGCTCCATTTTTGCTTCTCATCCTTCTTCGCATTAAAATGAATGTATTATTTTTACATATTTTGAGATCGTGTCAATTATTGTGATCCTTCCATATTTGAAACAAGAAGTTGATTTTTTCTTTCGTACATTTAGAAACTTAGCCTATTCAAAAAATTTAATTCATAAAGTAAAACAGCTTATTCTAGCTATTTGGGATTAGGAGAACAAATTCCTTTTCTAAATGATTACGTTAAAGTCATTCCATTGTCACCTCAACTAGTTGAGCTTAAATTTATGTATAAGACCTATTTTGAGTATCACTATAGTATTAGTTTCCGGATACCTGTATACACAAATTTGGATAATAATAATACCACTAAATTGAAAATTGAGGGGCGTTTACAAATCCCTTGTGATTTTGTAATAAATTCATTGCTACTAACGTAATATACTTTAATGAATAATGGTAAATCCAGTTCCAAAGTAGCTTGGAGAGTGAAATCATCAAATTCACAGTTTTAGACATCTTTATATATAAATAATCATTAATTGGGAATGTGCAACTTTTTTGTTTAAGTCCAAAGGCATAAAAATCATAAACTATTATTAGAATTTTTTTCATTTCAACTAAAATCTATTTTTAATATTTCCGAAGGATTTCTTTAATTTTGGGCCTGAATAACAAGAAATTTTCTATCTGAAAAAAATTAATATTTATCATAAATATAGTAATGTGAAAATTTTTTATGTTGGCATCTGTTAATTTGCTTTCATTTTATATATTTAATATTTTAATTTTGTATTTATTTGTAAAAATTAGTAAAATTATCCATTTAAGTTCTGAGGAGGAAACGTTGTACTATTATGGTAAGTTAAATACTGTTTAATTTTTATATTTGATTTCCTGTTTAGTTTTAAGTGGTTTAATTGTTTCGTGAAGACACCAGTTTTAGATGTATATTAATTTTTCTAACATTTTTGCAGTTTGTTATTCGTGCAATTTTAATTTACCCGCTTCTCAATTTTTTTAACCTTTTTATTTGTAAATACATTTTAACTTATATGAAAGGAAGAAACAGGTGGCGACCAGGAGAAAATTGTTAGTTGCTTTTTTACAAGACTGTTTAAAAGAAAAAGTTATATAGCATTGCATCAAAACATCATGATATGTGCTCACCAGTATGCCTTTCATCAAGTTTTTGTAAGCCTAACTGAGTTTTAGCCGAGTTTTAGCCACAATTTATTCCATGACAGATAACAGATTAGAGAAAGCAAGGATATGCCAGCAGGCGTATCTGATCATTCTTCATTGTTAAAGGACAGTCCGGTTTCACTCATTGATTTTACCTCTTTACTTATTTTAGCACAAACATCTGGGTATATACGATCGCAAATAAGATCCCAGTAGAATTGTCGTTTCCTCAATTTGTACTGTAGAGTAGCCGTTTGTACTAGCGCATAAAGCCAATACGTTTAGCTATATCGAACGGTTGATCATCCATAATGATCATTTCTGCAATGCGGTAATCCATTAATTTAATTTTCTGATGATCGACGCTCCAAAATTCTTTTCTTTCAAAACAACTTTCTATTGTAATCTGTTTCATCTTCTGTAAGGGAGTTGGCGACTTATTTGCCACATTTTCCTTTCTGATTTTTTCTTTCTCTAAATTCGACAGTCATTTTTTCGTATTGAGCTACATGTATCAGCCTAAGATGACTCTTTAGCGGGGTGGTACCTATCCCCTTTCTGGAATAATTTTTAGAGCATATTTTACACTTAGCAGTCTTCTTAGAAAGCTGATCAAAATACTTCCACACAGCTGACTCCATTTCTTTTTCAATGAATTTAATAATACGCGAGAAAATTCAAAATATTCAATTTACAATGACAAACGATGCTCACGCTTTCAAAGTCAAAACTGAAATGTCAGTAAGTAGTTAATGTTTCATTTGAGACGTTCAAAACAATCGATTTCTCGACTTTATTTGGGATGCTCAAAGCTTTCGATTTCTCAAAAATATTAAGTAGTAGGGACCACAAAACCCAAGCCATGAAAGATTCTAGCTCTAGCACGGCCAGCTCCTTTCCTGAGGTACTTTCTATCTTTATAGCACCCCAGCTACGTTCCTGGTGCAACTTTTTTATTAATTCAAAGGATAAAAATCTAAATCAATTATTAGAATCTTTTTTTATTTCAACTAAATCTAATTTTAATTTT
>JABUQX010070813.1:22500-25000 GCA_015478945.1 Trachelipus rathkii | reverse complement strand
CCCTCTTTGGTATTTGGGTGTCGCGGGGGTTCCTCCCCCCTCCCCTACGGGTATGGAAAACGTCCCCCCTCTGTCCCACCGTCGCTCAGCCCTAAAAGAATTTTACGGCTGATTCCATATATGTTATTAGTTTTCCTCTACCTATCGTAGTTTTGGAGATTTAAAAAAAAAATAAAAAAAAAAGTAAAATTTTTTTTTTCGATTTTTTTTTAAATTTCATACGCTGATTCCATATATGTAATCAGTTTTTCTTGTACCTATCTTAGTTATAGAGATATCATGCGGGTACTTCTTAGTTTGCCTATATATATTATAATATATATAATATTATATAATATATATTAACTATAAATATATAAATATATATATATATATATATATATATATATATATAAAATATATAAATAATATATAATATATATATAGTATATAATAATAATCATAGAAGCATGTCGGCTGCTTATTTGACGTCTAGGTAGTGCTGTAACTAGGTTTAGGGGCGCATTGATACGTAACCTTTGTATATGATGAGTTACTGTCAAAAGAAGGGAGCACCAAATTGAGGAGGGGGATACGACGTCTCTTAAAAAAACTCTCTAAAGGGATTCAAAAACTTTAAGTGGGCTTCCATAACCCTACGGGGGATGCAAGGATACGTAATCACGTCTACGACCAGGTGACACCACCTGCTAAAGGGGTACCAAGCTTGAAAGGAATTATACCTCGCTACATTGAGGATAATAAAAACTCGAACCTTTATTCAGTGCTCTATATATATATATATATATATAATATATATATATATAATATATATTATATATTATATATATATATAATATAATATATATATATATATATATATATATATATATATATATATAAACTATTATATATATATATATAATAATATATAATATATATATATATAATATATATATATATATATATAATATATATTATTTTACAGAAGCATGTCAGCTGCTTATTTAACGTCTAGCTAATAGCTATGCTTGGGGGCTCAGCACCCCTAAGGAAGACGCACGGATACGTAACCTCGTCTACAACGAGGTTGCTTCATAAGAAAAGGGGTACCAAATTTGAGGGGATACAAACATCTAAACTAAGACTCCCGTTGCTAGGAACTTTTCCAAGTTTAAAATCGATTGCTATGGCGCTTAGCTTGGGTCTCTATTACTTATATATATATATATATATATATATAATATATATACAGTTTGCTATACTATTATATTGTATAAGGTATGTATACATATGTATGTATTATATATTTATATATATATATATATATATATTTAATATAATAAATATATACTTATATATATATAATATATATATATATATATATATATATATATATATATATTATAAATATATTATATATATATATATATATATATTTATATTATATATATAAAATATTTATATTATATAGATATGTATATATATAATATATATATATAAATTAATATATATATATAATATATATAGTATATAATAAAACTACCTTTTAACGTGCTTTATCCCCATGCAGGGGGTAACACGGGGGACCACAGGAAATCGAACTTTAGGGCCGGCTACAAACCAGAGCCACCAACGTGTTCGCAGTCAAGTTTTAATTTCTTGCCCCCAGGTAGATAAAACCCCAACTGCTACGCGGAGGATTTGAACCAGCGTCCTCTCGAATGAGAGGCGGCGACTCAACCTCCTGCGCCACCTTCTCTCCTCAAGATATATATATATATATTATATATAATATATATATATATATATAATATATATATATATATATATAGTATATATAATATATATATATATATATATATATATATATATATATTATATATACTATACAAAAGTTGCCAAATTCTTGTGGAAAAAAAAATTCTTTTGGAGTTTGAGAATTTTGGAACATTAATTTATTCATCATATTGGAAATCGTGGGATGTTATTCTTATAAATTTTGCTGCAGATTTCCTAAACTAATCACATGAAGCTCTTGTAAGTCTCACAAAAAACACGGTACTCTTTACAACACAATTATTCAGTGTCAACTAATGTGGTAAGTCGCATTATATATATATATAATATATATATATATTTTTTATATATATATATATATTATATATATATATTATATGAAATATATTTGTAAAATAAAAAATTAAACTCTATAATTATATATATATATATATAATATATGAATTTTTTAATTTGATGTTGAGGCGTGATGTTGCTCATCATTCTCTTTCGATTAGAGGAAAGCGGCAATGAGGCTATTGAATGCCAGGGCCACGATGGTGCCTGGACAGTCTCTTAAGCCCCAGTCGTAAAAATTGGAGGGGACTCGTGACCTCTTCTCTTGATAATTTGGGAATGAGTAGGTACGCGCCCCCCCCGCCGACCCCCCACCCATCGCTCACACGCAATAAGCCGAGCTGAGTATTGAGCTCCGCCACTTATTTTTTTACCATATTTTAGA
>JABUQX010070813.1:7500-12500 GCA_015478945.1 Trachelipus rathkii | reverse complement strand
ACAAAAACTTATCATTTTTCTAACAAAGATAGTAAACCTAACAGATCGAAACACCCAGAATACGAATAAATGCTATAAATTAACAATGTTACACCGATCAAGACAAGCATATTTTTTCAAATTTGTATCAAATTTAACTTAAGCAAAGTTACATACCCGAATCAAAGTAGTATATAACTCTATTCATTTAATTCAAAGACGTTTCTTACACCCTACCAAACTAACCTACCTAGCAATAATAGGGTTAATCGAACTTACTAACAACACTGTTAGTTCAACATATCATCGTGTGCATGTATGTCCTCTTAGAAAGATGCGCTCACTCATCAACATAATCTTAATCTTGACTATGCATAACCGAACAAATATTATTTTATTATCACATACACGAACATTATTATTATTATTATTATTATATATTATTATTATTATTATTTTTATATATCTATATTATTATTATTAATTATTATATATTATATATTATTATATATTATTTAATAATCATAAAGTTTTAACAACCGTAAATCCAACATAATATTACCTAAACTAAGAACATAACATACCTTACGTACGAATAAACAGTCAACATTAACAAAGTACACTGATTAATACCAGCAAAGTAACTACCATTGCATCACAAAACGTAACCTACTCCCTTACACCTCTACAAAGAACATAACTATCATCCTTACCAAGGTTTGATGTTATATTAGACACAAATGTTCAGTTAGGTTAAGGTTTAGTTGGTTAGGTTGGTTTAGGTTAAGTTTTTGCCGAGTAATGTTAGTTTTGACAGAGAATTTTGCTAATGTCTACGTTTATTCATAGTTCAAAATGATGATATATTTGATATGCAAAACACTTTGATGAAGGTAGTATAAATTTCTAGTTCAAGATGCTTGTATCTTTGATAGTTTGGACCCTTTGTTAAGGGATTTTGTTAGATAATACTGCTTTAACTGCTGATATGATTGAAAAGCAGGGATAGGTTAACTTTTGCTGTGTAATGAGGGTAGGTTGAGAACTTATTCATAGGTCCAAATGTTAATGTTCTTATTCACAGTTATCCAAAATGATTAGATGCTATTTGTAGGTTTTCATCCATTGTAAGTGTTAGATATGTTAGGCTCTGTTTAATTCCTGTTACGTTTTGTTAAATATTGTCATGACAATGTGAAATTATTACTGATTTGTTAGAGAAATGATAAGTTTCGAAGATATTACTGTGCTAACTGATGATGATGTCTTAGAAACGTGGGCTTAGGTTAAGTTTTTGCTGAGTAATGTAAGGTTCAGAGAATTTTTGCTAATGTCTACGTTTATTCATAGTTTAAAATTGATGTTATATTTAAGCGCATGGACACATTATGAAAAGTAGTATCAAATTCATAGTTCAATATGCTGGTCATCTTGAAGGTTTGGACACTTTTTAAGGGACTTTGTTAAGAATACTGCTTTAGCTGCTAATGATATGTTGGAAAAAGTGGGGTATATTGAGTTTTGTATTCACTACTACTTTACCTTGATAAGTAGGGAACTTTGTGAGTGTTAGCAGCTTATTCATACGTGATGTATGTTAGTTTTGTTGTACATTTATATTCTTAGTTCAGGTTATGATATGTTAGCTTTATTATGTAAAAACTTTGTTACGCTAGCTATACTCATTGGTAGTATGATAATTAGGAAAGAGTATGAAAATATTTTGTTAAAAAACATTACCATGTAATGTAAAAAATTAATTATTGATATAGGTACGTTATGTATGCAAGGTTAGTTACGTTTACTGTTTGTTAAGATGGAAACTTTTGTAATGTTGCAGTTATACTTCGTGGAAGGTGTGTGGAGTTTGTCGTTGTTACATTATATTCTTACTCAGGTTATTGATTTGTTGGCTTTATTGATGTGAAAAACTTTGTTACTTAGCATTATATTCTTTGTCAGTATGATATAACCTGAACTAAGAAAAAAATGTACAACGACAAACTAACACACCTTACGCACGAATAAACTGCCAACATTAACAAAGTTCCATACTTAACACAACAGTTATAAGTAACTTAACATTGCATACATAAACGTAACATATATCAATATTATTTTACATTAACATCGTAACTGATTTAAACAAAAATATTTATCATTACTCTTACCTAATATCATATGAGCTGACCAATGAGTATATGCTAGCGCTAACAAAGTTTTTACAACAATAAAGCTAACATACATAAACCATAAACTAAAAGTATTAATGGTTGCAACGACCAAACCTAAACATACACACGTATGAATAGCTGCTAACCACTCTCAAAGTTCCTTTAGATATCAAAGTAAATAAGGTAACATTGAATACAAAACTCAATATACCCCCACTTTTCCAACATATCATTAGCAGCTAAAGCAGTATTATCTAACAAAGTCCCTTAACAAAGTGTCCAACCTATCAAAGATACAGCAATCTTAAACTATGAATTAATTACACTTCAATCAATGTGTCATGCGCTTCAAATAAACACATTTTAACTATGAATAACGTTAGACAATTAGCAAAATTTTCTTGACAACCTAACATTACACAGCAAAAACTTAACCTAAGGCCCACGTTTCTAACACATCATCAGCCAGCTAGCACAGTAATATCTTACGAAAAACTTATCATTTCTCTAACAAATCAAGTAATAATTTACATTAACATGACAATATTTAACAAAAACGTAACAGCAATTAAACATAGAGCCTAACATATCTAACACTTACAATTGGATGAAAACCTACAATAGATACTAACATTTGGAACTATGAATAAGATATTAACATTTGGACCTATGAATAATTTATCAACCTACCCCTCATCACACAGCAAAACTCAACCTAGCCCTGCCTTTCAATCATATCAGCAGTTAAAGCAGTATACTAACAAAATCCTAACAAAGGCGTCCAAACTATCAAAATACAAGCATTCTGAAACTAGAATTTATACTACCTTCATCAAAAGTGTTTTTGCATATTCAAACTATAACATCATTTTGAACGAAATAATAGCAGAAATTGCTGCTTTGCAATTAAGACGTAAATTAATGATTGGCAATTTTGAATACTAGCATCAAAGACGAGTGGAGTGAGTAAACTAGTCTAAAGAGAAACAAAACAATAGGACGGATTGCTGTCTCTTACGAATAGAGTAAATGAAAAGTTGTGTAACATATTTAGTATTTTGGAACTTGTAATGGTAAACTGTAAGTTTTGTTAATTGACTGTTTATTCTCGTAGACCTAGAACGATCTCTTGCTTTGGTGAAAAGTAAGTTTTGAAATGGGAATAGTTTGGCATTATAAATCTCGGTGAGTTAAAAGTGACTTATTTAGGAATTTATTGTGAAACTAAACGGATATCTTTTGAATTTTACTTTTTGATAAGAAATTGTCTAAGGAATTGTATTTAAAATATTACGAATTACTGCTCGTGTATGTGATAATTAAAAAATAATATTTTGTATCGGTTATGATAAGTTTAGATTGAGATTGTTAGGTGATGAGTGAGAGACATCTTTCTAAGAAACATGCACAGTGTTTTATAAAGTTCGATTAACCCTATATGCTAGATAGGTGAGTTGTTACGGTGAAGAGACATCTTTGAAGGAAATGATTAGAGTTATGTACTACTTTGACATGGTTATGTAACTTTGCTTAAGTTAAATTTGATATTTAATGTAAATTTGAAAAAATATCTTGTCTTTGATAGGCTGTACACAATGTTAATTTAAGTATTTATTCGTAATTCAAGGTGTTTAGATCTGTTAGGTTATACTAGCTTTGTTAGAAAATGGTAAGTTTTGTGTAAGATATTACTGTGTTAGCTGGTGATGATGTGTTAAAGAAACGTGGGCTTAGTTAAAGTTTTTGCTGTAGTAACTGTTTAGGTTGACAGAGAATTATTACTAATGCTCTACATTTATTCATAGTGTCAAAAATGATTTATATTTGATATGCAAAAACACTTTGATGAAGGTAGTATAGAATTCCTAGTTCAATATATATATATATATAATACACTTATATATATATATAATATATATATATATATTATATAATAATATACTATAGTATATATATATATATAACTACTATAGTATATATATATATTGAAATCTGTGTCTACCTAACCACACTTTTATACCTAACCTAAAACTTTAAAGGGGTACAGTTGAACCTAACCTATACGGATACACGTTGCACAGCATTGCAACCTAACCGAGATAGTTTGTCTTTAAGTAAACAATGGAACCTAACCGAGATTGATTCACGTTGCACAGCAATGCAACCTAACCTAGATAGTTTGTCTTTTAAAAATTTAATAATATTTAAGTTTAATAAATAATCAATTCACGACTTATGTATAATTTCCTTGCCACACCTGTCAAAGAAGTGTTCAAATCTGTCATCTTTAGAAATCTTTTTATATTTGACCTAAAAAATTAAAGAAATTATTAAAACATCACCGTATAGTTATAATATATATATATATATATATAAAATATATATATATAATATAATATATATATATATATATATATATATTATATATATATATATACAGTATATATATATAATAATATATATATAATATATTATATATATATAGATATGATTCAATTTAAAATAAAAGTTTGACTTCTTAAATTAAAATTATTAGTAAATGTTCATTTTGCCTTTAAATTTCTATGTCCAAAGTTAATTTATAATTTAGTATAAAGTATAAAATTAACGTTGTATTTATTTTAATTTCAAATAATATATAAAGATTCATATTTAAAATGAGCTTCACTGATCACAAAACCACATTCCTATCCCAAAGTCTAAAGACTAGTGAAAAAAAATCGCCGCATCAAAATAAACCATTGGAATGGGGATTTATAATAGGTACAGTTGATATACATATTTTGGAATATATCGTTTTGGAACATAGATTTTTCGGTCAGACGAAATGTTCAGTTTGTCCATATT
>JABUQX010070813.1:0-2500 GCA_015478945.1 Trachelipus rathkii | reverse complement strand
AAACATAAATTAATATATAATATATATAATGGGGCGTATATATAGTGTAGGCCGGGTAGGTAGCTCCTACCCAATATTTTTTTTTTTAGTTGTTAAATAATTAAATTAAATTAAAAGCTTTCTAAATTTAGTAAAAGTTTCTATAAAGATAAAAAAAAAAGCGCTTTTTCCTCAAAAATCAATATAAACACAAGGACAATTAATAATAGCAGTATTATAATGAAGTTGAAGTTTGCAGTTTAGAAATTCTCGCTTCCTTTACTCGGAGTCGTTAGGAGTAGAAAGAAATGCTTTAACGCTGGTCGGGGGGGTGACGAATGACGTCATTTTATACGTCAACTTATAAGGGAGCGGGCTAGTCTGTCTTCTGATTCTGACTTGGGAATTATTATTAATGGTATATAAACTTTTCGTTCTCTTCCCGTAAATATTTACGAAATTGTGGGCTTGTGCAGTTTGTTTGAAATTTAGGTTGAAATAGTTTCATTACTAAAAGAAACTTTAAAAAAGTAAAAGCAAGTATACAACAGCACTCAACACAAGAAGAAAATGTTTCTATTTATGCCCATTCCAAATATACCATATACATTCAATTAAAAATACTACCAAAAAAATAGTATATTTAGTCAATCGAATAATAATTACCCTTAAAAAAATATATTAAAAACCTTCCTAAACACAAGGAAAACCACTCCTAAAGCAGTTATATATCAACATTCCGTGCCAGCACATGCACCTTACCTTACATCGGGAATCAATGGACTGGCAGAAAGGAAAAATATCAAGCACACACATTATGATCTGAATACTGGTCAATAACTAACTCAGCTCATAACCTAACCAAAGGACTACTCTTTGATCATCCACAAAACCATGAACAACTTCAATTCCCTGACCAATATAAAAACATACAGGCCACCGAAAAATTATTGAGTCATTTTGTATATTTAACATCGAAAATTATAACGAATATCCTGGTGAGGTTAAAATAGATTTTATTCTTAACGAATATTTAAAATCATCAAACTTTTTCAATAGCATAACAAAGAAAATAAAAAACCAACTAAATTGATCCTTCTTCTTCGAACTTCACAATAAGTAATTTCCCATAACCCGAAGAAGGGGCCTCGCGCGTCGAGGTAAAGCTAGTATCAATGATATATTTTTGTAAAGTCTTTTTAATATTTTTATTGTTAATTAAAAGTGCAAGTTTTTCTTAGTGTTAATTTATTCCAAGGCTTAAATATCAAGAAAATATATATATATATAATATATATATATATATATATATATATATATATATATATATATATATATATATATATATATATATATATATATAGATATATATATATATATATATATATATAGTTTAGGCTACTAGGCATAATCCTATATATATATAATATATATATATATATATATATATATATATATATATATATATATATATATAATAATAATATATAATATAATAATATTTATATATATATATATATTAAAGAAAAACATATAAAGAGAAGGTAAAGAATTAACTGCCCTCTCTGGATTAAACCACCGCATGTTGCGCGTGAGGACAATATTCCCCGGTGTACTATACAAACTGAGCTATCTTCCAAGACCACAAAACTTGGATTCAAGAACCAGTTATAAAGCAACGATTCCCGTCAGGCACTCCCACCAGGTTCCAGCCTGTTCCTATCTCTCGTTCTTTATATTTAGATGTTAAATATTGCATAAATCGCAATTTGATAAGATGTTAAAGAAAGAACATATAATGAGAAGGTAAATATTAACTGCCTTCTCTGGGATTGAACCACCGCCATGTGGCGACTGAGGACAATTTAGCGCTGTCCCCATCTGAGCCATCCTCAAAGTCACAAAAAAACTTGGATTCATGAACAGTTATAAAGCAACCGAGTTATCATCAAGGCGACTTCATCAAATTGCGATTATTATGCAATATGTAACATCTAAAATATAAAGAACGAGATTAGGACAGCTGGACACGGTGATGTGACTGACGGAACTCGGTGCTTATAATGTCTAATCCAAGTTTTATGTGTTGAGATAGCTCAGTTGTATAGCACCGGAATATTGTCCTCACGCGCAACATGCGGTGGGTCAATCCAGAAAAGGCAGTTAATTCTTTACCTTCTTCATTATATGTTCTTCTTTAACATCTTATCTAAATTGCGATTAATTTGCAATATTTAACATCTATATATATATATATATATATATATATATATATTATATATATATTATATATATATATATATATATATATATATAATATTATATAGACTTTAATATATATTATATATATATATTTTTTTTAATCTAAAAATAAAATTTAAAAAACAAATAATAGCATTATAAAAATTGGCAAGAATTTCATACTTATATATATATATATATATATATATTATAATATATATATAATATTATTATATATATATATATATATATATAATAATATAATATATATATATATAAA
>JABUQX010070812.1:32500-45428 GCA_015478945.1 Trachelipus rathkii | reverse complement strand
ATATATAGTAATAGTTAGGTATCAGTATATATATATATAGTAGTATATATAGTCGATATAGTAGTAATATATTAGTGTATAGTTATATATATTATATATATATAAATATAATATATATATATTTTTCCATATGTCATGTCTCACGCAGCATAACCTCATACCGAGCGGGACTATACACCTCAATCCAGAGTTAAGTATTATAATATATATATATAATAGTAGTATAGTATATTATATATATATATATATATATATATATTATATATAGTATAATAGTTATTAGTAGGTAGAGTAATATATATATTATGATATATAGTATTATATATATATATATATAAATATATATATATATAATATATGTTATATATATAGTAATATATATTATATATATTATATAAGTATATATATATATATATATATAATAGTATTATATATATGTATATATATATATATAGTATAATATATATATTAAGTATATAGATATATATTATTATAAATGATATATATAGTTATATATGTATATATATATATATATAGTATATAATAATATAGGTATATATAGATATATTGAATATATATATATATTGTCATTGTCATTCTCACCACATAACCTCAATCCCGAGTCGGAATGTAACCTTAATCACGAGATCGGAATGTAACTTGCCAATTCTATAGATCGGAAATGTGGGTCAGGGAAAGTATTTGGTGATGTTTGCTGACCAGAGTGGAAAAGTGCCAGGCGATATGGGAGCCCGAGCAAGCCCTTGGTTTCAGCGCAACCGCAGTGGGAGGTGCTTGCCAACCGCCGGCGGGTTCTCATCCCTTAATACGCGGCTTTTCCCATGCGAGAAAGCGATGCAGGGCACACCGAGAAGAATATTTGCGGTGTGAATAGATTTTGGCTTCTCTTGTAGGCTGTTGGGGCTATGTTTGTAGTTGATGGGCGGTGTATTTGAGATTTGGTTGTAATACACTATGCCGTTAACGCAATACGTATATGATTACAGAAAATCTCCCTCCTGAGGGCAATTTTTTATATCCCTTCACGTAGCCGAACTAGGATTCGAACCCATAAACTGAGAGGGAATCCGCGTTCTTAAGGCAAGCCAAAAAGCTCGACTTAACCCACTGAGCCATACGGTGAAACTATCTTGGGCTTAAATTTCGATACACACAGAGACCATCATAATATATTAAATGGATCTCTAGGACCACATAAATAAAATGCGATGAAAATATTAACCGAAACAAACTTTTGGTTCAAAACAAAGAAGCTTCAAAATAGTTACAGACCAATACTCTCGTTCCTCTCTTAAACTGTGCATTCACCACAGAGAACAGCAATATATCACAGCATAGATTGCATAACTAGAAGTCGACAAAGTAAATCTCTAGGGAATATAACAGGCTGCCTTCTCCGCCACACCATTCGATCAGTTACTGACCGAAACAAAAATTCTACTGTAGCTGCCAATTAACAGCACAGTAAATCACTCTCAATAGACCACCCTTACATCAAACATTACAACAACTCCTTCACAGAGAAGAAAAGGGATCACTCAGCTCTTTATATTCTGATATATACGAACAGTTCCGCCTGCTCTCCCATGCCTACAGAACTCCCATTATTAACAATCCATAATTTATACTCAATGAACTAATCACCGTATATCCATAACATCGCATACTCTAGGCATCAGTCCCCCTAAAAGATCCATACAAAACAAATTTTTACCATCAAACCAGAACGTTTGCGTCTGGCACCTCCCTCGTTTTAGAATATAAATATAAAAATTACCTTCCCCCCTCCCACATTGTCAAAGAATGACGAACAGGAATCTCCTTCTGACGTTCTAACCTAAAAGACATTAAAAAGTAGTGTTGACACATCTTTCCTGCAGATTTCCGGTTTCAGCTTGGTATTGACCATTATTCGATCATCTTTTCCATGGAGGCGGACGGAGCTACAGAAAAATTATTTTATAGTATTATATTTATATATATATATTATATATATATAGTATAATATATATATAGTATAAATTATAATTATTAATAAGAAAGGTTTATATATATAAATATATATATATATATTTAATATTATATATATATATAAGTATATAATATATATAGTAAATATAATATATATATATATATTATATATATATTATATATACCAGTTTGGAAGAGCCGATGAATTGGGATTTATTCAAGAATAGGAGCCTCCTCGGAAGGAAGCGCTATAGTTAAGAAGAGAATACGTGGATCGTCTTAAATATGAGATAGGGATTGTGCTTTCGAACTTGAGGAAATGATGTGAGGGGGTGTGGAGGGAACACTTCGAAAATCTGCATAAGCATTGGCCAGTAAGGAGAGGTGATAAGAATGTGTGGTGGGTTTTGATTGGTGAAGAAGGAATATTGCTGAGGGATGAGGTCATGGTGGCAAGGAGAGGTTAATGTGTAGGAGTGAAGAAGTTAAAGAATGGTAAATCTGCAAGTATAGATGAAGATTACGTAGTAAAATGATTCCCAGACGGAGGCGAGTATGTTGAATAATTGATCTGAAATTGGGTAAAAACGTGTTATGAGGATAGTGGCGAATCTGAAGGAAAGTGTGGAGTATTTGGTAGAGACGAGTTGGCAGGGTGTGTAAAAGGAGAGGTTCAAAGAAAACGTAGATAAGGGAGTAAGTTATGGGTGAGTTGAGGACAGTCGCTCCAGTAAGCTGTGCTAGAGGTAGCAGCTGAAGCAAGTTCTGAGTTTAAATATTTAGAATATAAGTTGATGAAAGGGAACGGATGAAGCAGAGTGTAGTAGGAAGAGTTGGACTGGCGAGGAAGGTGGTAGTGCAATAATCGTGGGTGATTGTAAGATACGTCTTGAGTGCGCAGGGTCTACACCGCCGCCCCCCTTTCTTACAGTGAGAGTGTATTTTCATGTGGTTATGTATAGTAGTGAGACTTGGTGATGAGATAAGAGTATAGATCTACAGTGACAATGATGTTCAATGGACAATCTAAGGGCATGGCGTAGGGTGTGAGAGGAATTGAATAAAATGAGAATGAAACTGATTAGAGAGTGCGTGTGGTTAGAAAGAAAGGGTAAATGAGAAATAAATGAAAACTTAGTATTTATTGATGTGGAAAGAGGAGAAGCTGGATGTTGTAAGCGAGTGATGTGTGGTGTGCTGGAATCGAGCCGGCTGCGGACCGGAAGAAAATGGGATTGAGTCAGTAAGGAATACGAGGGAGAGAGAAATGTGGCAGAGGCGAGGAGGAAGGTGCATAATAGGAGCAAATTGCCGGTTGAGGGGGGTATGATTGTGGCCCACCTGGCAAAGGTGAACCCCACATTGACGAAACACCACAGAGGGTCTCGTCGCGGTCCGTGAAGCTCTAGGGAGGATTTCTGACTGCCGACGATTCTCACTAAAGTAAAATGGGCGGGTAAAGCGGGGCTTCTTTCGACTTGTGTCATATTCTTCTACTACTTTCTGTCCGTGATGTTGACACGCACGTTACCCCCAGTCTTGGGGAGAGAAGGTGGGATATATAACTATATATATATATATAGAATGATATATATAATAGTATATAGTATAGTATAGAAGTATATAATAATATATAAATATTATGAATAATATATATAGATATATATATAATATTATAATAAATAATATATGATTATAATATAATAGTCTGAATATATATATGATATAGTATTATATAATATATATATATGTATAGTAATTAAAGTATTATTATATAGATAATAGATATAAATATATGTAATACAGAACCCAACAAACACTCCTCTACCACCAGCCGACATAGCCGTCTGGTCACCACCTCCGAGCAGGCAAAGCCAGTCCAAGGGAGAATAGCTTATTTCCTCCCCCGACTAGTTGAAAATCTGGGACCCTTGCTTTGTTGGGCGAGTGCTCTAAATGAGCTTACCGCAGCCACTTTATATATATATATATATAAATATTATATAGATAATATAAAATATATTATATATATATTAATATATATATAAAAGGTATTTGTATAATAAGTAGTATAATAATAGTATATATAGTTATTTATATATAAATAATATAGTTATAGATATATATATATATTATATTGTATATATATTAAATATATGAGTATAGATAGATAGTAATAATATTATGTATATATATAGTATATATATAGTATAATATATAATATTAAATATGTGTGTGTGTGGGTTTGTGGTAGGAGGTATGTGTGTGTGTAAGAGTTGATTGAGAAACTTTAGAAAAACTCTTAAAGTATTATTACATTGCTTAAAAGATAAATGAAGAGATATATATCTTGGCTTCTCATATCCATATGTTTAATATTATATATATATATTGATATATAATATATATATATATAAATAGTAATATATTTTATATATATTATATTATATGATATAAATAATAATATATATAATATATATATATACAAGTATATATATATATATATAAATTAATATAATATAAATAATATTAGATATAGATATAATATATATATATATGATAATATAATATAATAATATATATATAGTATAGTATATATAGTATATAATATATATATATATATATATTGTATGTATATATATAGAATATAAATATATTATATATATTATATAATATATATATATATAATATATATTATATATATATATTATATATAGTATATTAATTATAAATAATATGATAGTTCCCTTTCTCTCTTGCATTCATATCCACATTTCTCCCGAAATAGTCTTTACAGACCACCACCTTTCCACATGCATACACATACTATATTCACTCCTTGCTTCCAGCAACATCCTCAGGCTCCATGAGTCCTTTGATAGTAAGTATGTTGGTGAGAAAGAATTGTCCACGAGCGTATGCGTCTGCATGATCGTAGAAGGCGACTAAGGGATAGTGGTAGTTTTGTTGGCGTGCCCACTGCGCACTTATTCTTTTGTCAGGAGATGCTAATGGATGCTGCGGAGGACGGTGGTTGATTGCCGTAAACGGACCTCTTTTTTTCGTTGTAGTTATGAGATGGCGTAGGTACATGGAATGTCAGAGGGAATAGAATGTTGAGAGAAGAGGCCAGAGGAGGGCGATGTATGTATTTAGAAAGGTATAGATTTGATTTGCTCCCTGGTGACTGGAAGCAAAGATGAAAAAGAAACGGTGAAAATGAGTGGTGTGGTGTGAAAGTGTGTATGTGCTGGTGTGGATAGGAATGAGAGGGAAGAGAAGTACAATTTGATGAGTGGCCTGGCGTACAGACGTATAGTAGGATATGTCATGTGAGTACTAGGAGTTCTAATGGATGTAAATTTAAATTTGAAAAGGTCAAGGATGTATGGGGGTGAACATATTGGTCCAGTGCGTGAAGGGGTAGATGGTTGAAGAGATTGGCAGAGTTTTCTTGGATAATGCTGAATGATGCTCTGCATGGGGTTGAGTAGAAGCTTGAGGGATTGATTGTTGGCCCTGAAATGGTTGGAATAGGTGGACCAAAAGAGGGGATGGGTTAACAGGTGGCTGTGGTGTCGGGAAGAGAAAGTGGAATAGTAGGGAAGGGTATGTGATTTTCTGTGGGAGGAGATAGGGTGTAAGTAAACTTAGAGGAAGGGAGGATGGAGGGAGCGACGTTGATTAGTAAGTAGGGAGGGTAGATGGTTAGAGTGAGATAGTTGATAATGGGGTAAATCTGGCAGGGGAAGATGGAAGTGACGTGATGAAATAATCAAGACGGAAGCGAGGATCGTGATTGAGTGGATGTTGGAAGTTTGTGACAAATATGGAGGGTTAGTTCCGAGGGGATTGGAGGAGAGCAGCAGTAGTACGCCTAAGTATAAGGGTAAGGGGAAAAGGGTAACTGTAGTATTATAGGGGAATTAGTTTTCTGAGTGTTGGTAGCGGAAGTATATATGCGTGGCGTATTGTGGGTTGAAGAGTACGTCAGGTGACTAGGACTGGATTGGTGAAGCACAAGGGCGTTTAGGAAGCTGATAAGGATGTGTGGAGTGCAAATCGTTACAGTGAAACAAATGATGGAAAATGAGGGAGAAGAAAGAAAAACGTATGCAGATAAGGTTGGAGAACAGCGTATATATTATAAGAGAAGCTTTATGGCATGTGTTAGTGAAAATGGTGTTGAGGATGTAGAATCTGAATATAACAAAAAAATGTACGACGATTTAGGTAAAGAGTAATGATTGAGAAAATAGGGAGAAGAAGAATAAATTTATATAGGTTTTATGGATTTAGAACAGGCGTATGATAGGATTTAATAGAAGAACGCTTTATGCTGTGTTATGAATATGGGGTTGTATGGATTCTGAATAGAAACAAGACAATTTATGTACCGACGATAGTAAAGCGTGTGAGAATAAATGGAAGTGAAAGTGATTGGTTTTAAATTTGGAGCAGGAATGTGGTTGATGCTCTCGCGTGTTATTTCAATTGTGAGTGAATGGGTATGAAAGAATTAGAGGTGGGTGGCTGGGAGGAGGAACGGGTGTTGAAGGATGAGAGAAGGAAGAGAGTGAAGGGTGGTCCTGACTTATTAATGCGGATGATTGGAGTTTGCCGTAGCGAATCTGAAGAAGAGGTTTGCAGAGGACCTGATAGAGGGATTTGGCAGGGTGTGTATAGATGGATTTGGAAAGCAAACTTAGATCATAAGACTCCCCGTTATGGTTGTTAGGAGGGACAGTCATCGGGTGTGAAGGTTGTTGGATGCTGAGCAACGTGGAACGAAGTGGTGCTGAGTTTAAATATTTAGGATATACGTTGGATGAAAAGGAGACGAATGGTGCAGAGGTAGAAGGAAATTGTGAATGGTATAAGGTGTTTGGAGCAATGTTAGACCTTGATGGAATGTAAAAGGGACTAAGTGCTTGAGAGAGGTAGGGTCTTACATGAGCGTTATGGTTGTTACGCCTTATGTAATGGTATAGTAGTGAAACTATGGTCGGAATAAGAAGTATATATCTAAGGCACAATGGTTCAGTGGACAATCTTAGGGGCGTGGTAGGTGTGTGAGAAGAATTGTAAAATGAGGAATTGAATGCATTAGGAGTGGTGGTGCGAAGAAAGAGCAATGAAAGAATAATGAAATGCATGACTGGTTGCCCGATGTGGAAGAGGATGGATGATATTCGTTGGTAAGCGAATGTATTAGTAATGAACGTGCTATGAATCGACCGGCTGGGGAGACTGAAGAAAAAGTGGATTGAATAAATAAAATTGATGCCTTGGAGGAGGAGGAATTGTGAGTGTTGGCAGAGGCCAGAAGGAAAGGTGCATAATAGGTGAATGGCGGTTGTTGTGAGAGGGTAGAGTTGTTAGGCCCAAATGGGCCAAGGATGAACCTACACGTTGAGCGAGATGCTATAGTGGCTCAGCCGGGTCCGGTGAAGCTTTGGACTGGATTTTTGGCTGACTGGAGGCGAGTTCTCAGCCGTGAGAAGGATAAGGGGTGGTAAGACTGGCCTTTATTTCCGACTTGCGATTCAAGTTCTAGCAACTGGACTTTTCCCCAGTTGTCTGGCGCATGTGTCGCACCTGTACTCGCCCAGTTTGGGAAGAGAAGGTGTGAGTGGAGATAAATATAAAATTATAGTATTTATATAGTATATATATATATATAGTTATATCATATATATAGATAGTATATATATGATATTGATGATGTAGTAATAAGTATATAATATTATAGAGTATATTGTATATATACATATATAGAAATATAGTATATAATATATATAGATAGTATATATATAGTATATATATATATAATTATATAGTATATATAATATAAACTAATGATATATATATAATATATATAATAGTATATATATATAATATGTATATGTTAGTATATATGACAACACCTTTTTCATATATGTGTGTGTGTGTGGTGGTGTGTGTGGTGTGTGGTGTTGTGGTGGTGCGATTTTAGTTTAATATTTCCTTATTTTTGATGAATAGTTCAATTTCTTGCTTAAAGTAGACTTGTATTAATTCCTAGTGCTTTTCCGCCGAGACTTATGATTATAAACTGCTTCATAAGATGCAGGTTCTAATTATAAAGTTTTCTTGATAGAGAAATTTTATCCTAAGTTTTAAAATCAAAACCAATATCAAGGACGAAACAATTCCCGAAGTGAGATAAAAAAAAAACTTAAAAAAAAAACTTTTTTGTTATTTTCTTCCATAGAATGTATGGCAGTTAATTAAATAGGTATATATGTAGTAGTATATATATAATATATATATATATATATATATATATATAAATATATATATTGTATATATAATAAGAGTATATATTTTGTATTATATATAATATATATATAATAGTATATATATATATCGTATATATACAGTAAAAAAGAAAGAAAGAAAAATATGCTAGAATAATTATTATTATTATTATGTATTATAGTTATTCATTTATATATATTATTATATATTGATATGTATAATGATTATTGATATGATTATTAAATTAAATTATATTAAAGAGTCTACAAAATAATAAAAAAAGATATAATATCGTGATTTGGTGTATAACTCAGAAATAAGATAAATAAATTTTGGTGTATGCGCGATTATTTTAGTTTATCATAAAAGGAACATGTCGCGCAAAACTGGTACACTTATAGACAAACACTTAACAATATAAGGAAAACTTTGATTCAGACGCACAATACATACCATTAAGGAGGTACTGTAGGAATATAGAAAAGCGCGCACATGGTTGGTCCTAGTCACTAGAATGGGACTGGTGCACCTATGTGTGACAATATCTCCCCTACTCGGCCCAATTCAATTGGGATTCCACTTGCTCTATATACCCATAATTCGTAGCACCGATAAGGACAGCTACCTTAATTCTGCGAGGTTCACTTATAGATCTCTATAACTTATGATTATACTTTTTGTGATCACCAGACTCAGGTCCAAGAATCCCACACAAAGATACGATTTTTGGTGCCATTGCTTCATATAAAAACTCTATAATATTAACTAATTGAATGAAAAGATAATGTGTGGAATGTAAGTTAGAATTGAAGGTGATTGAAAGTATATCCACCACAACTTACATAGGGCTCCCATAAATATATAATAATAGACGATATAAGTTTATGATCAACTGATCGACGTATATCTTGGGCACCATCTAAATCGATAACAACGTGGGTTCTTAATAATGCATGAAAAAGATCTAAAATAAATATTCAACGCACCAATGGCGACATTTTACACTTTATAGTTCGCGCGATCCCTGCGTTTCCAAGTAAATAAAGCTGAAACTGTTGGATAAAGAGGGTTATAAACCGACCCAACAACAACTCCTCGTTAACTTGGTATATAACATAATGTCGGGAACATAACGTCGTGTTATATATATCACAAATTGTTATGATGAAATATTCGAACTCAGCTCAGTAGTTTCAAACGATACAATAACCCATATAGGAGATCGCCGCGCAAGAGCTACATAGGCGGGCCCTCGGTATCCTTATGTCTCGAAAAATATTTAGAGACCAAGAACCTCTATTAAGCAGACGATATGAAATTAATAGAACATGCTTAGTCCTGTCACAAGATGTTTAAAATATTACTGGCCTGCTTTAAGTGCTTTCTTGAATTTCTATTATATAAATATAGGTGGCGCACCGACTGTTGATCATACGAAATTATAGGGAAAAATAGAAATTGATAGTCCCATAGATCAGTCAATAAGAAATGTACGTGCATAGAGGAAGAGCAAAGAATATTTAATTTTAGTCTCTTAAGGTGTACAATATAGATAAGGTAAAATAATGATAACCTGGTAAGAAGCGGGGTTTTTTATATGCTCTAATTGGGGTCTTTTTCATTACGAGAATTAAAATCGGCCTAGTTAACGTACAGATAGGAACAAGACATTTCGGCTCCATAAAATAACATCTATTCAGACCATTGCCTAAATGAAACATCTTTAGCCCTCTAGAGTAATCAGCATCCAAGGAAGACTTGAGTCTCTACCCGTACTCAAACCTGCCCTCTCCTAAATTGGTCTATCATAAGCCTGAACCGCTTATTCCTTGTCTTTACAAGTGTGTTACAGAGGGCACAACCGACAATCTTAGATGACACTAGATCTCCCCAGAGAGATCTAATAACGCTTCTCTATGATTATTTTGCTATGTTAACAAGAGTAGACTTAACAGCATATATGACATATTGACTGTAATAATAGTATACAGTTTTAACCAACGGTGTAGTTTAAACTTCTACTTGATCATATTGTGAATACACACAACCAAAGTGTACAAGCGACAAGTGCTCCTGGAATTGACTAGCGGCGGCGTTTACGCAGCAGGTCTTGGATAGGCGGGGCTTTAGATTGGGGTAGCTGCAGCTTCCCCCCGCACATGAAATTATCGGAGCCTAGCTTTAACTAATTTATTCATAGCTACTGACTTAAACTAAATCTACAACATATAAATACTTATATTATACTTTAGTACCCATCAAGGACTCTAGTATCATCACTACCCCTATATCATATTGTAGTTAAATACATTTATAATTTGTAATATGATAAACCTAGCGTGAGAATAGATAATATCCTATATACATACTATTATATATTATTTAATCTATATATTATAAAATATACATATTTTGCCACTTATTCTGAGCTCCACGGGCTAAATATAGTATAATATAGTTATCAATGATCATTTTGAATGCGTTATGTAGTTAATACTACTAATTATCTCGAACGTCTTAATCAGCAAAAAAAATCTCGAAAAGGCTATAGACAAACACCAAACTTGGACCTACGCTCATAATAAAGAAAAAATTGTGCATTAGATTAGACTAGAGAACAAAGACTAAACTTAGAAACCTTTGTTTACTAGTTATGAAACTTTATAGCGTTCTATAGTGGCCTGAGCTATAGGTACTGTGCCCCTCGTTAGGGGTGCGTCTTACAATGTACTTTATCTGGACAGTATGAAAAAAATTATCAACTCCATGCTGACAAATTGACGGATAATATTTTAGGAAGCCTTTTTTAGAGTTTACTGAGCAAATAGAGTGAGTTTACAAGGGTGTTTAGACAAAGTAACCACGTTACTGGCCTCTCATCCGGTCTAGAAAAAAACCCTCTGAACTTGTTATACGAGTCGCTGAATCATACACGATTCATGAACTAATTTTCACCTACAAGCCATGTGTTAAGTGTCATGTTATCTCTTTTTACAGTATAGAATAACCGACAAACATATAGTGTGCGTAAGTATGTTACATCAAAAAAACAATCTTAATATTTTTTCCAGCCATAGCTCGACTAGATACCCAATACCGAACCTATATTTACCCCAACCAACAATTATAACAGCTTTTCACTATGGTGTAATGCATACAGCAATTGTGGTGATGGACGGTGATACTCCTTTTACTTTATAGCGAAAGAATGCTTTATCAGCCTCCTTATTGTGGGTGTCACACGCGTTTTAATGCTCTTCATTCAGGGAAAAGCATGGCAACCCTTGTAATTTTTTGGCTATGAAGACTCGGGCATATGATGGTTTATCTAATACTCAGAAAATTTTAAGAGATTAGGCCAAAGGATTTAATGCATCGGAAAGCCTTCGTTCTCATCTGTAGACGACGATTCCCGAAGGATGAGTCGCGAATCTGTTAAGTTTCGGTGAGATATGTATAGTCCAATCACTTAACTAAGCAATCAGGTTATATGTCTAAACAACTTGACTGACGCCTATGGACCCACATTTGTTCTTGAAAACAACATGTCCTGGTAGGTGTAGGTCCTCTCAGCCCGCCCTCTATTACTACCATATTGTCTATAGAGCCTAAAATATGCTCGAATAGAGACCGCGTGTCGTTCGCAGTTCATCGTCCTGAAACTCATCAGAACTCGCCATCTTACAATCCAGTAATCGTCTGGTCATAAGTCCGAAAGCGCAACAGATAAAATCTCTGTAGAGTCACTATATAAAATTATTAAGCTTTCCAATCATTTTTCTTTCTCTATGTGAACATATAACATATATCATATTGACGTGATACAAAGAGAGTGCAAGACCTAAGACTGAGCGATACATGATTTGGGCGATCTCCCGGCTCTCAGTGACATTCCTGTTTTCCTTTTGGTATAACTTCAGCGCAACATTCTGATGATAAAGAAATCGTCTATATTAAAACGTTCATCATAATGAGCAAGGGACCATATATGCCAAGCTAAAGCTACCTCGCCGTCCTAGTGAAATTATCACAGAAAAGCGCCTACTTCGTTGTTAAAATCCAATCAGTAATTTGGATTTTATAATAAACATCAAACGTTTTAAGTAAATTTTTTGGAATAACCCTACACCTTATCAAAACAGTTACAGAGTGTCCATTTGGACACTCGTCACGTGCAATAAACTAAAATGATTCAACTTTCGAACAAAAAGATTAAGGACAAATATGCAGGACACACAACATAAGTTAAAACCATACCGCCCAGACATAAAAAATGCATGCGACAGCTTGAGGGTTGACAAAAACAATTCCAAGACGTACGAATTTATCAGAAATCTCCGTATGTAATGTGCCTAATCACATGATGCCCGAATCGTATTTACCGCAGTCTCAGTTTTTAATCCAGTTTATTGTGATCTGATTTACTTCGTTGACGCTTCAGATAGTTGTTCGCATGAATCAAGATGATTTAGTTTCTGTATATTTTACCAAAGTCTAATTGGTACCTTGATATAAGTATATTATGATTATAAGGCAATACTATATACATTTTATAAATAGTATATAGAAACGATTGATTATTAGTGTCCACTTCATCGTATTAGTGATTAGTCCACTTAATTAATTAATAGTTTAT
>JABUQX010070812.1:15000-17500 GCA_015478945.1 Trachelipus rathkii | reverse complement strand
CAAATATAGCAAAGAATTTTCTTCACTTACGATGTAATCGAGAAATGGAATAGTCTTTCTTATGAAATAGTGAACAGAGCTAACATCGATTCATTCAAGAAAAAGCTAGATAAACACTTTATGGCTTGCAGTAGCTTTGATGTTCATGGCTTGCAAAGTATCCGTTCTAGGATGGTGATATCATCAATCGCACTTTCGCCTTAACCTGTAATAAATAGCTTTGATGTTCACCGCATAGAACATCTGTTACAAATAACTGTAATGAATAACTGTAATAAATAGCTTTGATGTTTACCGCATAGAACATATCTGTTCTAAGATGGTGATCTAATCGATCACACCGAGTAGAAAAAACTAATCCAATTTCACCCACTTGTAGCACTATGATGTTTGATGCTTAGAAACAGAAACTGTTCTGAGTGAGCAAACTCATATGTCACATTGACAGTGGACACATCCAACACACTATGATGTTTGATGCTTAGAAACAGAAACTGTTCTGAGTTAGCAAACTCATATGTCACATTGACAGAGGACACATCCAACACAATAAATAAACAAAAATACTTAACATACTATGATGTTTGTTGCTTAGAAGCAGATCTGCTCTAAGTGAGCAAACTCATATGTTACATAGATATATGTCCTAATAATATGCCCACTTAAAAGAAATATTAATAACAGGTTTGTTTTTAATAACGATAAACACAACCAAAAAATTAAACACCCAAACATACTAAATAAAAAAAAAGCATTGTAGTGGACTGTAAATTCTTTGCTAGTCGGTGTTCTGTAGTTCTGTAGTTCTTCTTCTTCTTCTTCTTCTTCTTCTTCTTCTTCTTCTTCTTCTTCTTCTTCTTCTTCTTCTTCTTCTTCTTCTTCTTCTTCTTCTTCTTCTTCTTCTTCTTCTTCTTCTTCTTCTTCTTCTTCTTCTTCTCTTCTTCTTCTTACCATTGGTTCTCTTTTTCTTCACCTTCTTCTTCTTCTTCCTTTATTTATTCTTCATGTTATTCTTCTTCATAAATCTCTGATTGCTTGGAGGAGCGACTTCTTCTTCAGCTTTCTTCTTTCCCTTTTCTTCTTTTTTTTATTTTTATTTCTATTTTAACTTTCTTTCTTTCTTTTCACTCTCTTTTCTTCTTTCTTCTACCTTCTTCTTCTTCTTCTTCTTCTTCTTCTTCAACTGTATAACTTCTTCTTCTTCTTCTACCTGATCTTCCTTTTGCTATCCTCACGTTTCTTTGCTTTAAGTAGCTAACTTCTTTTCCACTTCTTCTTACCTTGTAACTATTGTATTCTTCTTCTTCTTCTTTATTGCTTTATCTTCTTCTTCTTCTTCTTCTTTAATACCGTACTAAAAGATTACCATAATAAATCATTATCAAACTGAGTATTTTCTTCATTATTCTTCATTTCTTTATTTATCTTTATCTTATTTCGTCTTTTTCTTCTTCTTCTTCTTCTTCTTCATATTTCTCCTGCTTCATCTTCAACAACAACAGCAACAACAACAACAACAACAACAACAACAACAACAACAACAACAACAACAACAACAACAACAACAACAACAAGCAACATAGCAACAACAAGTATCAACTATCAACGATCAACAACAACAACGAGCAACAAGCAAAAACAACAACAACAACAACAACAACAACAACAACAACAACAACAACAACAACAACAACAACAATAATAATAATAATAATAATAATAATAATAATAATAATAATAATAATAATAATAATAATAATAATAATAATAATAATAATAATAATAATAATAATAATAATAAATATCAAAATAAAAATAAAAATAAAAATAAAAATAAAAATAAAAATAAAAATAAAAATAAAAATAAAAATAAAAATAAAAATAATAAAAATAATAAAAATAATAAAAATAATAAAAATAATAATAAATAATAATAATAATAATAATAATAATAATAATAATAATAATAATAATAATAATAATAATAATAATAATCACTGGGGATCAAATATTTGTTCACTTGGATTTAGATTTGTTTCTTATGTATTATTTTGCGCTGAATCCAAGAATAAAATTGGTGCTTGTCTAAAATTTCCAGTTTTGTCGCCATTCACTTGAAAACTAAGAAAACGGAAAAAATTATTTTTACCATTTCATTAATGAAAAATCACTATATCTTTTTTATTATTTATACTTGGGCAAGACACACACATTTTATTTTCTTTTTCTCTTTGTATATCCAACCATTTTGTCTCTGTTTGCAGGAAAAATTATTTAATTTTGCAATTTTTTTCCGTGTTTAGAAGTGAATAGTGCCAAAATTGGACGACAGACAAAAACCAATACGATTTTTGAATTCCTTATGAAAAAATTGAAAAAATATTTAGGAAACAAGTTTTCTTTGTCTTGGGACAAATTCTATGTTGGTCAATATTATATTATTATTATTATTATTATTATTATTATTATTATTATTATTATTATTATTATTAATATATTA
>JABUQX010070812.1:0-10000 GCA_015478945.1 Trachelipus rathkii | reverse complement strand
TGGCTTTTGACTCGACCCTGTCAAAAGGCCGGGGTGAAACCAGAGCCCCCCTAGATATGAAAACAGTACTCTCATACAGGGCGGATGAGACCCTTGTATAGCTGGAGTAATCTGAGAAGAGGAAAAAATACGTCTCGCAGTACTGAAACAAAAAACTCCCAGTTTCTTTGAGGCCGCCCTTAGCAACCGTTGTGAAAATGTGAGGTATTCCAAGATATTTTTTGATTTATGTGTGAGGCCAAGAGAGTTATATTCGTCAACCAGGAGAGGACGAGAGAACCGCTGTCGAAAGAGATAGGAAAAGTGTAGAAGGGTTTTTCAGAGGGAGATTTGTAGAAGTTCAGTTTTTAAAGAATTAAATTTCACAAGGTTGAGACGACCCCATCGGAAATTCTATCCAGATCCAGCAGAGAATCACTATATATATTATATATATATAACTATTCTATATATTAATAATAATAATATATATTATATTAACTATAATATATATATATATATATATATAATATATATATATATATTAAATATATATATAACATAATATATATTATATATCATACTAATATATATATATATATAATATATATTAGAAATAATATATCTGATATATATATAATATAACTATATATATATTTATTTTATTTAATAATTATATTATTTTTAAATTAATATTTATATCTAAAGAAGGGGGGAGGTATACTTAATTTTAAAATTTCTAACCTATAATTTTATATATAATCATATAGATATATAATATAACATATATATATATATACTATAACATATATATATATATATTATATATAGAGGTATAATCGTTACCCGTTAGTATATATATATATATACTACTATATATTATATATATATAATATAGAATATATAGATATATAATATAGTATATATATATATTATATATATATATATATAGAGAATATCATATATATATATATATATATATATAATATATATATATATATTATACATATATATATATATATATATATATATATATATTATATAATAGTATATATATATATATATAATAGGTATAATATAGTATATCTATATATATACTATATATACTATATATATATTATATAAGTATATAATTATATTATAGTATATATATATATAATATTATATATATATATAATAATATAATATAATTATATATATATATTAATTATATTCTATATACTATAGTAATATATGAAAATCGTCTTCCCTCAAGAAGGCCTACGACTTGTAGCGGAGACAGCAAATAATTTTTCCACGCAGTCCTTTCCAGAAGTACACCAACCTCCATCAGCTTGGCGCATCGCGGGCAATCCATGTCTTCTCAGGAAATAAGTTAATTATTAATTATCAAAAAATCAAACATATTCGAATATTATTGAATCAGAAGAATAGAAATGATATAATAACGATAATAATATTTGATTTGCTCCAACTGTACAAAAAAAGTTCCCCCCCATTTTCGAAAATCTCCCCATTCCCGTCCCACTCCTGGAAAGTGAAATAAAAATTTTTTTAAATTTAGAATTTAGTCTTTCTTCTACCAAATAAAGCATATAAAAAAGAATTGGCAGTGGATATAGTGATCTTTATTGATCCTGGACTTTACAAGATAAAATATCTTGTATACAAAAATATCCTAGGCTTATGAGAGTTTCAGTGTTATAAAATTCCATAATGTATACATTACACTGCACACCAAATCCGGCCCAAAAAAAAAGGCCACCACCCTAATATTTTCAAGCGAAAATCTTATTCAGCAGTATTTTTATCATGAGTCAGAAATTAGATTGAATTTTAAAAATTTAGTTAATATTTAAATCCTTGTATGGAAGATACTATAGTGTTAGTGTTATTATAAAATATCTATATATATATATATATATTATATAAATATATATATATATATATATATACTATTATATATATATACTAAGTCATACCACACACCCTGTGACGTCGACATATATACGTAACCGTCACATTCTGAGACACACCCACTATAGTGTCAAATATACAAGAACTAACCAGTGTAGATGTGAGGTCCTCGAGTCGTGAGCAAGAGTGATACACGAGAAGACGTGCTTTACTTACTATATAATATATATATATATATATATTATATATACTATATATATCTTTTTGGATTAAAAAGAGAAAAAATAAAGTTCACAATAATGTCTACCAGAAGCAAATCATGCAAATTTAATTTTTGGGATTTCAATGTGAATTTCAGCCTTCAAATGACTCCTTAGAGAGATGTTGTAAGGCATTTACCTATTTGTTTATGAAATAGAGAACAAGTACTTCAAAAGGGTCGGTAACCGCTAAGGATGGTTTTTAAAATTGTTCTGCAAGCGAGTAGAAAGCCATTGACAAAGTTTTCCTTTCCAACAATAAGGAACTGAAAGAATAGTTTTAAGAATTCAAAGACTTAGCAAAAAATCAACTTTGAACCTAAGTTAAAACTTCCACAAAAGCAGACCCGAAACGATGACTTCAAAGCTGTGGTGAGAGTCATTATGATAAGATGTTTGACATTTGCACATGTTATGTTTATATGTTATGATAAAAAAATCTGAAGAGCTGATTCCATCCAGATGCTAAATTAGAATACCTATTAGTGAATAAGAATATTTGTAGGCAAAGGTAAGGAAAGAAATCAACTACTGCCAAATTGGTAACAACACTAACACGGTGCGAAAAGAAGGATGCAAGAAAAAGGAAAGCCTTAGTGGAAAACTGCTTCGTAAAATCGTTGGGAGTGGGTAGGTTGTTTTAGTAGTAGTTGAACACAAGAAGGAGAAATTTGTGCAACTTCAACCAACGTAGGAATAAACTTTGATGTCATGGAGGAAGATACTATGAAAAAAGAAAAGCTGAAATGATATATATACGATATATATATAATATATATATATATCATATAATATATATATATATAATATATATAGTATATAATATATATATATATCTTATTATAATATATTTATTAATTTTATAAAAAATTTATATAAAATTTATATTAAATTATTTAATATAATATATATATATATATACTTATACATAGTATATATATATATATATATATATATATTAATATATATATATATAATATATATAATATTATATGATATAATATATATATGATATATATTGTATATATATCACTAATCAATATATATATATTATATATTCTTAATATATATTATTATATTATATATATATATATAATATATAATATTATATATAATAACTAATATATATATATATATATATAATATAGTATATATATATATATTATATACAACCGATATATATATAATATATACTATATATATATATATATATTATATATATATATATTATAATATATATATATAAATATATAATAATAGTATATATATTTATATATATTTATAATATATACACATATAATATAAATATAAAATAATATATATATTATATAATATAATATACATGATATTATCTATTATATAAATCTTATCACTCAATTAATATATAATATATCGACTAGAGCACGTAACTTAACCCTACGCGACTTAAGATATCTGCCTACTACTATAATATTAGTACATATACTCAAGAATTGGAGACTTCTATATATTATCATCAAATAAAAAAAACTAAAAACAAAAAATATTAATCCAAATACACTCATTTCACAAAGGTTTTATTTATATATATATATATATATATATATATATTATATTATATATTATAATATATATATATACTATATATATATATATTATTATATATATATATAACATACCAAAATATATATCATATATCATATATATATATATATTAAATATATAATATATATATATAAATTATATTATAAATTATAAAAATTATTAATAATATATATATATAATATATATATATATATATATATGACATATAGTATCTAATTTATAGTATATATATATATATAATAATATATATATATAAATATATTATATTATATAATTATATATTATATAATATATATATATATTTATATATATACTATATATAGAAACTATCAAATGTCTATAATATTTAAGATTATATATATATTATATATATATTATATTATATATATAATATAATAATATATATATCATACATATATATATACTATATATATAATATATATATATATACACTATATATATATATATATATTACTATATAATATATATATTACGTTAATTAAAACAAGTTTAAAATATATTTAAAGAAATATAAAAAAGAATTACTTTTTGCTCTTAAAGGAACGTTAAAAGAATTTTTAAAAGGAAAAACTTTGGGAAAAGTATTGCATTATTTTCTGCTTTTTAAATTATTCCTTGTTTAAACAACCTCTTTACATACAATAATGAAAAATATAAAAAACAAAGAGAATTTTTTTAAGACTGTTTATTTTTAATTTATGTCTATTTATTTTGTTGTTATTATATTGTTTATTTCTTTTGCTTTTTATTTATTAATTTTAATTGCTCATCTTGTTATATTTTGCTTAATATTTTTATTATTTATGTTATCATTATTTATTTTATGTTCTATTAATATCTCTTTCTATTTTTTTTTTTGCTTTTATTTTATTAATTTCATTAATTTTTTCATTCCTTGTGGATGAAGATACACAAACTTTATATCCTTGCCTTTATTATTTATTTTATTCTATTATATTTTATTCGTATTTATTTATTCATTTTTTATTTTTGTTTATTTACATATTCGGCTTACAGGCCAAGTAATTGAAATGCGGGGCCGTAATTAACATAGACTTTTTCTTAATAAAAACTTGTACTTTGCAATGCCATGTCAAAGAAAGAGTTATTATTGATTATTATTATTATTATTAATATATTATTATATTATTATTTTATATTAATTATTTATTATTGATTATTGATTATTATTATTTAATTATTAATGTAATTGAGTGTGTATGCAATTAATTAATATTAATTATTATTATTATTTAAATTATTATCATTCTGATTTTCAAGAGATCTAGGACTGTGTACGACCGATCCTGAGCATCAACGCCGGACACGAATCATCACTACACGAATAACACCACTAACCTACCTATACTATTCCAGAACATCTGTCAGATCACAAAAAAAAAAAAAAAAAACAATAAAAATAAAAACAAAATAATTATTATTATTATTGATACCTTAATTAATTATATAATTATTATTATTATTATTATTAATTATTATTATTATTTTTATTATTATATCATATTTAATTAATTATTATTATTATGTATTATTATTAATTTATTACTTATTAATTTATCATTATTAGTTATTATTATTATTTATTATTTTATTATTTATTATTATTATTATTATTAATTATTATTATTATTAGTATTATATTCTTCTTCTTCTATCTTTAATACCACATATATAACTTCTTCTCTTCTTCTTTTCTTCTTCTCTTCTTCTTCTTTCTTCTTGTTCTTCTTCTTCTTCTTACTTTCTTCTTCTTTCTTCGTTCTTCTTCGTTCTTCTTCTTCTCTTCTTCTTAATTATTATTATTATTAATTCATGATATTATTATTATATATTATTATTAAATTTATTATTTATATTATATAATATTATTTATTTATTATTATTTTGATTTTATTATTATATTCATTAAATTATTATATATTATTATTATTATTATAATAATTTGTAAAAATTATTATAGAAATTGTATTGTATTGAAGCACGTATTCGAAGTTAATTATAATTATTAGTTATGATTATTATATTCAATAAATTATATATTAAATTATATAATTCAAAATAATGATTACGAGTAAAGATATTATTATTTTATTATTATTATTATTATTATTATTATTATTATTATTATACGAATTTCCTTATTGAAGCAAGTATATATAAAATACTTTAAATAGAGGAAAAAAAAAGTGTCTACGTGACTTTACAGCAAGAGTCTTTGTAAGAACAATAATCTGAGCATTGTATCAATTTATATTACGTTAAATGAGAGAGTGAGTGAAATATTCGAGAGAGGATGGATGAGTGCGCAGAAATGGTTCATTTTAGTTCTCCTCTATAGCGAAAGATAAACAGAGAAGTGTATAAAGAAATAGAAAGAAGTATATAAGTATTTGTATTAAAGATAGTTGAATCTTAATAATAAATATAGAAGGAATATAGAGAGATTGAGTCCAATTTGTAATATCGAGTTAAATACAAAATGAGAGTGCGCGAGATGTAACTTTTTATGATTTTAAGATATATTTAATGCCATACAAAAATCTGAAAAATAGTAATATAGCTTAATAGTATAGAATAAATATAATATAATATAAAAATATAAATATTAAATAATAATAATAATAATAATAATAATATATATAAGATTAAACATATAATTAAAATATATAATTATGGAATTGAATTGACATTTTTCTTTGTTTTCATACGCCCAAAAGTTGCTAATTAACACTATTAATATATATAATTATAATAAAATATTTAATATAATGTAATACATACTAATATAACTTAGATAAAGAATATATTAATATATAATATATAAAATATATAATAAATAAAATAATATAATTAATAATATAAAATATGTTATAAATAAATAACATATATAATAATTAATATAATTAAATATAATATATATATATATATAATATTAATATATATATATATATATATATAATATATATATATTTTATCTATATATATATATAATATAATAATATATTAATATATATATTTATAAATATATAAATAATAATATTATTAAATATATAATAATATAATTATAATAATTATATAATAAATAATTATAATATATATTATATTGTTGTGTGTGTAATAGTAAGAAATAATGTCAAATAGTTGACAGATATTTGATGGAAATGAGATATGAAATATAAAGTTTCAGTGAGTATCTATTATACACAGTAAATACCCACAATAAATGAACATTTATGTAAACTCACGGAAGACTACAATTATAAGCGCCAACACATAACTCGTACATTAACTAAATATCACATACATACATAACACATACACATACACATACACATACACATACACATTAACAACAGCCACCAAAACATAGCATTCAAACACTACAAAACACAGCATCAAATAGCAACATACAATAGAAATCATATAGATGACATAAAAAAAAAATCTGTTCCAAAAATAAAAGAATATAATATAAAATAACTGTAGGTTTGAATTAAAACCGAGGAAGTTTCCTCCCAAAGAGCGACAGAGAAGTCACGTGATCTTTAAAAAGAAAAGAAAAAGAAAAAAGAAAGACAAGAAGAAAAACAGTCCACTTTATTGACAAGGAAATAAGGAAAAAATATAAAATAGGGAGATAGACGCAGAAGGAAGAGAGAGAGAGAGAGAGAGAGAGAGAAGAGAGAAGAGAGAGAGAGAGAGAGAGAGGAGGAGGGAGGAGAGGAGGAGGGAGAGAGAGAAGAAGAGAGGAGGGAGGAAGAAACTTAATTAAATACATATTTTAGATATAAGAGAAAGAATAATAGAGAAAGAGGATGAGTAGGAGTATGAATCGATGAGTAGGGATAAGAGTGGAGAAGAAGTATAATGAAATTGAAAAATTGTAGATAATGGAATTAGAGTAGAGGAAATAAGACAACTCTACGAGATGTTGAGATGATGATTGACTGTGATGATGAAATACTATTGAAGTATTCAGAACCTGAAGTAACCTTTCCAAGGATGCGATATTGATATTTATATATATAGATGATCTGATCAATTAGAATATAGTAAATATTAATATTATTATAAAAAAATAGAATTTGAATATACCAAACAATATTTTATTTCATTAGATATGACGATATGAATAGATATATATAGTATATAAATTTATTATATTTAGTAATAATAATGATTAATAATAGAAAAGATTGTGATATTTTAGATAATATATAAATTTTTGAGGAACATTTTTATTTTATCTTTTTATTAATTTTTTGAGCTAGATATCGATTTCACAATATTCTCGAACTCACCTATTTGCACAATTTTAAGTGAATGTTTAATGATCCAAGAACGCCACTCATGGAGATTATGATTAAAATTTATAAACCCAATGTGTACTTTGGAAAATACAAAAGTTGGAGTTGTATACTCTGTACATCTAAACCTAAAAAAAATTAATGTAAGATAATAATAAAAAAACCAAACTAAAAAATTTAATTTAATAATATATATAAATATTAAATAATAATAATAATTTAAATATATACATATAATATAATTATAAATTATAATTAATAATAAATTATAAATAAATAATAATTATAAATTATAAATTATATATATTAACAATATAAGTATTTTAAATAATATATAATACTATAATATATAATATAATAATAATAATAGCTACTATAATATAATTAAAGTTATAATAGATTAATATAATATAATTATAATATATAGGTAAAGATAATAATTAAATAAGTAGGGTAATAATTTAAATTAAATAATATATTAATAATTATATAAATATAAATTATTAATAAAATATAAATATAAATAATTAATCAATTAATATAATTAATAAATTAAATAATAATTTAAAATTTAATATAATTAATATTTAATAATATAATAATAATAATAGATTATAATAATAATAATACGTAGACGCGTCAATATTAATAGTAAAATAATAAATTACTATTATTATATATATAAATTAAATAATTAAAATTATAAATAATAATTAATTATATAATTAAATATATATAATTATTATAAATAATAAATATATAATATCTATAAATATAATATATAAATTATAATATATATCAATAATCTCAATATATATGACTTACCTTCTATATATAAATCTTATTCCTATGATAGTATATATATATATATATATATATATATTATAAATATATATATATATATATATATATATAATATGTAACTATATATATATAATATATATTTATAATATATATATATATAAATATAAATATATATATATATATATATATATGCAGTAATATGATATTGCTCTAACTCTGTAGCCCCCCGATCCCCTCTAGATCCTACGAAGAATCGGAGTCCCGAGATATTTTGCCACACGAAGCCGGTTCCTGAGAATCCGTTAAAGTATCGAAGTTGAGTATCTTATATGTCCCTTATTATTCCGGAATAATAAGTCTATGATAAGACAATGTTCTGTGTCGTCGTTGTTTACTGGAAGAAAATCTTTGACGAGACTCTGAGGTAGGAGAGTGCTTTGTTAAGTTTTTATAATAATTTAAACCATGTGTTCCTTGAATTGCTAGGAAAGGTGATGGATGTCCAACACACACACGGAAAGATTGGAACAGCATCTACTCGGTTTGTAGTATGTCCGAAGAGTTTGTTCACATGTAAGGAACAATTTCAAGGTGTATAATTTAATAATAAGTATGGTGTTGTTTGGAAATATACCGGTACGCCTTTGCATTTGAGTTAATGAGTATGAAATATGTTTAAAATGGGACTATCTGCAGTGTGTGGGGGGAGAGCGTGTTTTATATATTAAAATACTACAATGCTGGTGTGATATTTTTCTTTTACGGAGCGAGGGTATGTAATGGTTTTATGTGTACAGGTAGAAATGATACTAATATGAGAATTGATTTGCCTTTGAACTAAAATATTGGCAGCCTATCATCTAAACAAGATGGTCTTGTATTGCAGAGAATTTGCTTCAGTTAATAGATGGTGCGGTGGATGAATGTGGTAACGATGGGAAATGGGCAACGATAGTGCCTATTATCATGACGCAGCTTATTTGTACGATATTTTGTACGTTCTGATATTGAAAATTTGTAAGAATAAATATTTCCGACATTCTATATTAACAAGGCTATAACCAGGCTAGGTATTAAAAATCTATGCGTCATAATCGTCTCTCTTTG